>BMAO01035221.1:0-254223 GCA_019973975.1 Trichonephila clavata
ATTACACTTATTTTTATCACAACTGATTCAATGTAACCTAGAAATTTTAAAATTAGTCTAACAAAACTAGTGTATCTAGTTAACTTTTATTTTTATGTTACGTAATTACACCCACTATGCAACGCAAAAAAACAATTGAATTCATACAACAAATATTCCTGTAACAGAAACAAGCTATTTTTTTTTAATTAATATTTTTTCAAGAAATACAAATATAAGTGATTGTGTAATTAATATAAATAAAAGCAGTCGAAAATTATTTCTGATTGTGTGTTGTGAAAACTGTCGCCAAAATTGCTGCCAAGGTTACCATAAATAAGAATCGGCAATGTTTATAACAAATACACGGGATTATTTCGAAAAAAGCACAACAAAATTTGAATAATATCATTTAAACACAAACTTGTAATGAAATGCTTATTAAATAACACAGATTTAACTCTCGCTTACCAATTTTTCGGTTGCAAAGTAGTCTCCTATTATAGCCATGTGGATAGACTCGTAGGACAGCGGTAAATTAAACGGTGATTTAAAAATTCGTAGAGGTTCTCAGAAAAAGATCCACATGTGGAACAAAGAGTGCATAGTTTACTCTCTTTCATGTCGGTAATTTTAAAAGGCTAAAAATTCTGCTTAAGAAATGCAAGGAAAATTAAAATTACTTCTGCTTAAGTTTGTATACAAAACAATGTTATTTTGATGAAACCGGAAGAAGTTGAGGGTATTTAATGACCGCAGCGCCCCATAGTAAGCTTTACGGTAGAACTTGTCCAGAGTGATAGATGTATGACAATTAAATTTATTTAAATGCAAAGTTAAGCGAAGATTTGTATTATAAAATTAACTGAGAAACAAAAAATAGTTCTTTTGTGTCATTTCTTGAGAGAAATAAGTACTTGATTGTTTTAAATCGAGAAAAGTTGTATGGTTTCTGAATTCAGAAATGAGGTCCACAGCCAATAGTCCTCTTGTAGTTTTGCTCAATCAGTCTTGGTGTAGCTAAGAGGCTGCTAAAAGAATTTAAAGAAGCAATTTCTAAGTGAGTATTTGGACTGATGGCACACATCTTTCAAAATATCGGAGCTCAGCATTTAATTTATGCTTAGATTGTCTCAATAGCCTAATCATTGAACGAATTTGAAATATGTAAAGATGTTTAATTCTCCAAAATCTTGGTAAAATACTTAGCATCACGAATAGACCAAACCAATACTTGAGATATCAGAACTCGAACTAGGGTTTTACCTGAGGTTTGCCTCCTCCTACGAAATGCGCGACCGCTCACAAAATCAAGGATTGCATTGTTATGAACCTAGCAATTTAATGAAAATTCAGAACATCTGGTGGAATGGCTCCAATCGAGTAACGTATACCCTGCAACCCCCGCACTGCGGGGGCCCAAAGCAGGGGTGGCTCTAGGGCCGGACAAACCGGACCCATGTCCGGGGCGGCATTTGGACCAAATTTTAAAAATACTTTATTTTTGTTATGGAAAATTTGGAAGAAGTTAAAGTACACTATCTAGGGAAAAATATTCAGAACGAGATAATTTCTCTTTTATATGAGAATATTAAATTATAAAATGTTCATAAAATTAAACAAGCTAAATATTATTCTATAGTTTTTGATTGCGCCCCTGATGCCAGCAAGATTGAACAAATGACATTATGGTAAGGTATACATGTATTGAGAAATCTAATCATAACGAAGTTATCGTTAAAACTAATGCGAGTCCTTTTGGTTTTCTTCCTGTTGAAAGATTAACTGGAAGATAACTTTTAAATTTAATAGTTGAGAAACTTAAAAAATAAAAAATTCGGGCTAAATTTGCTAGATATGTGGGGGCAGGTCTACAATAACGGAGTGAATATGAAAGGCGAGAAATCAGGGGCTCAATTTAAAATAAGAACGTTAAATCCGCGAACAATCTATGTGCCTTGTAGTAACCACTCTTAAAATTTGGTCGCTAATGACATGGTAAAAGCATCCTTAGAAGCCTACTTTTTTAAATATAGTTCAAAAAATTTATTTTTTTCATCAACTTTTCGTTGGGTTATATTATTAAAGTGTATAAAGGGCATAAAACTTTAAAGCCACTTAGTGTAAATAGCTGGGGAAGCTGAATAGAGGCTATTAAACCCTTAAGTTATCAATTGGGAGGTTTTTATGATGCTTAGATTTTATAATAATGCTAAAAATTGACAACTCTATAAGAGATGAGGCCTCTGGATTATTAAAATCTACTTAACAATTCAAGTTCCTATGGCCCTCATTATTTGGTATAAAATCTTTAATTGCATTAAAATCCAATAAGCAAGCTATTGCAAACAAAATATTACGATCTACCATCTACTATGGAACTCTCAAGAAATTGCAAAGATTTTTTAAGGGTGTGACGGTTGATAAAATGCACTGTGATGCAAAAGAACTGGCCGTCGAGACTGATATCTCTGCTAACTTTGAGGTGACGCAACCACGTCACAGAGTTCGACGGAAAAATGTAAATTTTAATTATGAAGCACAAGATGATCCGATGGAATATCCTAAATTAAAATTCAAGATAGAGTTTTATTTTTTTACATTGGACGAAGCAGTTAATGCTTTGGAATACAGATTTAATTTAATCAGTACTGACAGTAATTGTTTTTATTTTTGTACAATATATATGATTTAAGAAATGCCCTTAATTAATTAAAAACTGTAAAAATTTAGAAATAATGTTGACCGACGGAGAATCATTGGATGTAAACGCGCTTGATTGAGCAGATGAGATAATGTCAGTTTCAGCTTTAGCAGGCAAAAAAAAAAAAAAAAAAGAAGAAGTTCAGTTGAAGTTTTAAAATTTATTTCTGTTTTAGAATTTGCACCAAATCTTGCTATTGAATTTGTTTTACTTTCTTTGCAAAAAGTTTGGCAAGTGTAGATATTAGTTTCTCAAAATTAAAATTAATAAAAAATTTCTTACAGTTCACAAATTCTAAAGATAGATTAAATGACTTAGCTACATTGGCTATCGAACATGAAATAGCTGAACAAATTGATATATATATATATATATAATGTTTACTGTTAGCTCCCTTTTTCTTCGCAAGGAATATTCAAGTTTTATAGGTGTGCATTTATGAACAATTTTTATCTTTTTTAATAATAGTTTATTCTTACTTTGGGGAGAGGGGTGGCATTTTTCATTTCTGTCCGGGGCGGCAAAATTGCTAGAGCCGGCCCTGACCAAAGCCTGACTGACGCTATTTATGCAGATTTTCTCAAAATTCGCTTAAGAATTTTTAAAATCCAACTTTTAAACTATTTTCAAATTGGCGATCTGACGTCATTCAAAATCAAAACTTTAATACACTCATAAGATATCTCTGATCCAATAACTAAATCAAAAAACAGTTTGTTTGATGCGCTGTAATCCCCGTGTCGAGAGATACTTTTTTTTTTGTGAGTTTCCTTTTTAAACCTAAACTGCTAACAGATTATATAAAAGTCAGATGGAGAATCTGGTATAATGCTAAGAAGAAAAAAATTCACACTGTTATTATTATAGTATACTATACTTTAGCTGTAGAGAAGGAAGAAAAGACATGATTTACTTTGTATAGAAGCCCTGAGTAACTTATTGCCAACTTTAGCTCCCCCCTTCATGTATTTTATTTTCATTTAGCGAAGTCGTAAATAACGTACATATGTTATGCTTTTTTACATGAAATAGCATCACGATACTTGGAAAAGCACAGAGAGCATTTTAAATGATTATTTGGTCTAGATTTATGAGTATTCAATCAAATAAAACGTAATGAGGAACGTTTCACAAAATTGCTTTCATAACAGACATCCCATTTTTATACTCAATGCACTTAAACATAGAGTGTGTTCCTTTACTATTAAAACATTTCCATCCCACTTCTCGCTTTCAATATTATAACTGTTTTTTTTATCGGAATTTAATGTTCTGGTTAGAAAAATGATATTTAATAAAACGCGGCCCGAAATTGAGTGGAGTTAAAAAATTTTGATTGTTTCTCTCAAACGAGAAATTCTAAAGGAAAAGGAGTATACTATTAATAGCAAATATCCAAAATTGGATAATTTTTTAAAATCTGCAAGTACATTATCTTGTGGAACTGCTAGTAAGGGAACCTAATGAACAAATCATGTAAGAGAAAATTAACTCGCAAGAAAAAACACAATTTCGGGCAATTCAGCTAATAAAGATATTCAAAGAAAAGGAGTAGGAAGGTAAAAACGGCTTGAATAGAAGTGATTTTGCGCATTATGTAGGTGTTCCCAATAGATATAGAATTAAGGGAACAAATTTTATTTTAGGCTGCATATTAGTAACAGTAGTTGTGTCTTTGTCTTAGGACGCGGAATGTATTAGTTTTTTATTGCTTTTTTTATTAAATCATTTTTGCATCATACAAAGCACTCTCCTCATTAAATGGGGCAGAACTTATGCTAGAATACAATCGAACTTTTAAGATCAAGTTCATCCCGGGATTCAGAAACGAAGAATAAGGAAAGCGATATATTTTTTCTTTTGTAAGAATTTGAAGTCGAAAATTATTTTACAGTTTTCGTGTCTTTCTTAGAGTATTGTTTTTATTTAAGTTACCAGGTTATATCTTTCGACTGTTGTTAGATTTTCCATTTTAACAAATACTGTAAATACTCTCCAATTTCATACGTTATTTACTTCGTTTACTCAAACTCAGGTTGAGTTTGTATTCAGTTATGCGTTTAATGTTTAAATATTTTTACGTGATGTGTAAAAGTACATTATGTTTGGTTTTGTAATCCTTTGTAAGATCCGGCTTAGGACCCAAAATCTGACCTTGCGGGGGGGGGGGCAAGTATTTTCCGTTACAGCACCGAATGACGTGAATGTCTCTAATATCCCGAAAGGAAAGATAAAAACTTAGAATTGGAATAATAGCAGTAATAAAAGAATACAAACACTAATAACAATCCTGTTTCCATTATAACTAAGAAAAAGCAGTTTTCGAGAATCAGCGGTCTTCTGTGACACTGAAAGATTACAAGCCCGATTCTATGAATGGCAAGCCATATAAATATTAATAAAGAGTTATTCTATAGAAATGAAAGATTTTCTTTGTTTCTCTATGACCTTTATGGATGACGATAATTATGCAAAATTTATGTCAAGAATTTAAGGTGTCACATTAACTGCCCCTTTCTCTACATATAATTTAGTAGAAACGTGAGTTGGTCGTTGGAGTACAAACAAATTAAGGGCTCAAAATTCATGAAGCTCATGTCCTGCAATATTTGATAACACTAGGCAACATTAAAATTGTTTCGGGCTCAAAAATAGTTTATTTTGAAGTATTTTGGTCTGCTAAACACGAAAATCATCATAAAAACTTCAGATTAGCTCTTGTTTTCAAGAATCAGAACTCGCTATTCATAAATAGCTGTATATTTACTCATCCTTCTTTCTGTGTATAGTCTTTTTGATATTCATTTGAGCGGGTAGATGGAAGCTCTTGCCTCAGGAACGATTTTTATTTCAACGAAAGGCGTGTAACTGCGCCACCTTTCCTCAAGTGTGTTTTGAGTTTAACCTAGACCGTCAGTAGAACAAAGAACAAGCAATAGAGCACGATTCAAGTGATATTCGCTGTTTTTCATTTACAACTCAAGGTAAATTAATTCAACTATATTTAGGTCTCAAAGATAAGAACGTTATAAGGATTTTTAGAAAGCAAAAAGGATGAGAACTATCAACAGTTGGTGAAAGAACTCCTACAAAATTTTCATGACCCAGAATGCAATAGGTCTCTATGCATCCATTTTTTACATTCCCATCTTGATTCCCCCCCCCCTAAAACTGTGGAACTATAAGCGATGTGAACACGGTGAAAGGTATCATCAAGATATCACAGCAATGGAACGTATATATCAGGGTCGTCGGGATGAATCAATGCTCGCAAACTACTGCTGGACAGGGATTACTTCGGATACTCGGGCTTCGATATACAAGAGACAATTCAAAAGAAAATGTTCTCAGGAAATAAGCTAAAATATACTACTGATTTCTGATTATGAACATGGTTTCTAGAAACATGACTTATTGTACTGTATGTATTAGTTAGTAATGTTTTGTTCTTCAAATTAACCAATAAATTGATGGATGGGCTGTAGTACATATTAAAAACAAGAGCTAATAAATAAATTTAATTTACATATTCGTCTTTTTTAACCCAAATTAGTAAGAATAGGCTATTTAAAACTAGGAAATGGACAAAAAGCTGGTTTTTTTGTTGCCTAGTGTGATTTCTGCTAATTTATATGCAGCGGACTGGAATAATATTAGATCAACACGTTTTGGATTATGTCAAAAAATTGTAAACTAGATGTCCAAAATATGAGGCTTGTTATATTACACATTCTTACGAATGCTAGTCCTCCTTCTGCTCCGGGATGAAGGATTAACTATTGAAAAGGCCAGTGGCGTAAGCAGACTACTTTTATGGAAGAGAGGGGAAGTTGTTTAAAAAATATTTAGTTGAAAGCGCCAAAGCGTAATCTTTATGCTAAAAATTTAAAAAAAAAACGTTAGCTTAGAAAATGGTTTTGCTTACACCACGGAATCTAGCAGTTTTTAAAAGCCCCTTCTTTAAAATTATACAAAAATTTTGAACGAACTTTGTATAGAGCTCGTAGCTTAACTCTAAAAAAAATAAATGAGCTCTGTTCTTTTAAAACTACTGAAGTAATCCTCTGCCAATTAAAAAAATTTTTGACATGCTTTTTATTCAAAAGCTCTCCCATTTCTCACGCAATCAACGATAAAGACTATAAATTTGTAATTATTCAATTGAGTGATGTACTCTTTGATTATCTTGTGACAGCCTCAAAGTGAAATTCTACGTTTCTTGTTTTCATCTTCAAATGTTACATCATTTGCTGAAGGTGAATGCATCAAATGTTCGCAGAAAATCTGCTGTCGTTGTTCATAGTTACAAAGTTGATAAAAAGTAAGCGTTCGTAATTTTTCAACATCAAATTTAATTTGCGTTGGTTCTCGTTAATTGATTTTTGGTTACTGAGAAAGAGGAACAGTTTTTTATTTCTGTATATTTTTACTATGATATAAAATTCAATTAAAAAATAATACTTATTTATTATTAAGTGGGAGGACAAGAGCTTTTAGGACACTCTGCACTCGCAACAATATTGAAATAAATAAATTTTTCAACAAAGATTAATTTAAATAGATTATAATCAGGAGAACAAAATTTAAAATTTGAGTACCAATTAGTCATCTGTAATGAGAATGTGATTTTCAGTGAGGAAACTACATTTTAATGGTGTTGTAGTAACAGTTTGGTTTTCTTAAATAAAAGGGAATTTTTTTGACTTGTCGAGTGTTATTGTTTTAATGACATATTAATATCACTATAATGCTAAAAATAATTAGAAAAGCATACTACAGGTATTCAAAACCTCACAGATCTGAAATTTTTTTTAGCACCCATATTTTAAAAGGTATAAATGATGAACAATTTGAGGTAACAAAAATATCTACTAATTAATGAACGGAAACACCTTATATTATTGTACTAAGATTTATAACACCACAGGTTCGGGGTTCTATCCTTGGGCTGGAAAAGGTCGACTTAGCCTTTCATCTCTTCAGTGGGTCGGTAAATGAGTACCAAGCTTGCTTGGGGGTTTCAGTTTAGACTGACCATCTGATAGGGACATCTGCTCATGCACTTCAGGGCCCAACGGTCACGTACACTGAGATGGACTTAGTAAGTAAGCCTTGGTCCTCATGGACAGTTGCACCTTTGAGTTTAGTTTAATAGGATTAATAAGATCTATATATATATATATATATATATTATATTCCATTACAAAAATTCAGCATCCTTACTTTTTCAGGCATTAATATTTCTGTATGAAAGATAATATTTCCATAATTTATTGTAATTTACAATAGTTACGTTTCCCTCCAAAGAAATAAAAACAAGCAAATTCCAAACTTGTTTAATTTGATAAATTCTGAAAGTTTTTAGATCAAACGAAAATCTCAAAATTTAATTCCTTTAAAAAAATCTAATAAATCTGAAAAGTTAAATGCTGCAAAGGAAATTAGAATTTAGCAGCCTTTTCTTTTAGTTTTAATTTCCCATTTTGCTGTCAACTGTAACTACAAATACTGCAATAGACTTCTAAAGGAATTTTTGTAGTAAAAGGAATATCTATATTAAGTATGAGTTCTGATGAGTAAAAAATAATTATTTGTAATTTTTCTTAGTCTAGAAGTGTTTTGCAAAAGAGTATTATTCTAATTTTAAATTGTAAAAGCTTCAAGGTCTGTTTAAAAAGTATTCGACCTTGAATTTTTCCGCACACAATAGAGATTCTAAAACAGCGCCACTGGGCACTGTGGGAGGTGACAGCTTAATGCAAAAGCTTGAACTTTTTCACTTCGTTTAAGTGTACCAGTCGTTTCCTGCAGGCAGTAGAGTAAGGTGCTATTATACATGTTTGTCGGATTTTTATTTCTCTAAAGATGAACGAACGACTTTAGCAGAAGAATTACATCACATTTTTTGTCAAAAGCTTGATGATTTTCTAAGTGAAACAATTCGCAAGATTTAGAAAATGTTTAAAAATGATGCTGTAGGTATCAAAGAAATCAAGAAGGGGTATGAACAGCTCCTCCTAGATACCTGTGTATATCTAAAAGGTGTTGGTATAACCGATTCAAAAGTGGCCACACGTTGGTAGAAAGTGATTAGCGTTCTGGCAGGTCATAACCCCCCCCCCCCCGCAAATGCAACTTTTTTTGAAAAAGTGAAAAAAATGATAATGAGACAAGACGACTGCTATACAAGTTGCGATCAATACAGGTTTTCTACATGCAATTTTGTGTGATCATGCGAAGAACGCTTACGAATTTTCCCCGCAAGCTTCTGTTGGAGGAACAGAACAACTCTGTCTTGCAGTTACACAGACCCTACTAGACACTATCAACGCTTAACCTGGCTTGATATTTTCGGCTATTCTCGAAAATGAAAATACCATTGAAATGATTCGGTATTCAGAGTAGACATGAGATAATGCAGAACTCGAAAGCAGAGTTGAACAGCATTCCAAAAGGAGCTTTCCAGAAGTGTTTTTGGCAGTGGATGGAATCTAGGCTAAGTGTGTGAAGGCGCAAGGGGACCACTTTGAATTTGGTTAGGACCCTAATCCCACACTAAGTAACTAAGATATTGTATATCATGTATTCCATACCTTGTATATCACGATTCCGTTCCCCCTCCCTAAATAAGAACATTTGGTTAATACAATGTATAACAACCATCTTAAACTACACTAGTGTTGGAAATTAAGGAAATTTTTGCTTTTAGTTGATTATTTCCAAAAATACTGGACACATTTAAATGCAACGAGGTAAGTGTGTATAAGTTAATATGATGTAAACACTACACAACCGTAATGGTGCTCACGCATGATGGTGTGCACGATTCGTCAGCACAAAAAGGTCTAAAAGATGGAACGAAATAGTGAGTTAATAGGGATTGTGGATTTATAGTTACAGAGCTTCCTCAAAATGAATTCCCGTTGCAACTTAGACAGTATATGAGTTTTTAAGAGAAACATTTCTTTTGAAAACAATCAAACCTTTCTTCCATGTTTCAGTCTTTTTTTTAAAATTAAGTTTTCAATTTTATATCAAGGTGTGTTATGTATGGGATTAATAAAAATAAATATGTGAAGAAATGTCCCCATCACGTACTCTTTTCTGTAAAATGTTTTTAGTTACATAAAAATACCAATTACAGCAGCGTTTCTCAAACTGTGGGGCATGCCCTCTCTAGGGGGTGTGATAAGTCTTTGTGGGGGGAGAAAGCATATGGAAAAATCGAAGATAAAAGATTTAAAATAAATATCAATTTAGAAAGGAAACAAAACAAAATACATTCTGTGGCAAAAAGAATCCTAAAATATACATATTCACACTAATATATAAGATATTTGTAAACGTATTAGTACGGCAAAAAGTGTTTGATAATTAATTTATCATTATTAAATTTAAAATGTTTTGTTATTGCTAATGACTTCTATAGGCTTGTCATATAAAAAATATAATACCTATTTAAATAATTTGTGCAGTTTATAATTAAATTCACATTGTAGCTTTAGCGTTGAAGTACATTATTATTGCATTCAATGCATAGTTTTTGTATGAGGGGGCGCGATGAAAATTGGGTCGCAAATATTGAAAGTTTAAGAAGAACTGAATTAAAGTGTTATATAATATAAGTAATAATTTTGGAAATTTAAAAAATTCATAATTTTTTTTTTACATTAGAATGAAACTGCCTTTCAATATGTGTTCTTTTTTTGTTAAAATATAAAAAAAGTATTCTAAAGATAAATCTAATTTATGAACTTTATGTACCCCATTACTCGAATGTCCTTATTAGGGATATAATACATACACATATTTGTGAGCATTTATATACGGGCCGAAGTAAAGAGAATTAAAACGGAAAAGAACATTTGAAAAGAGAGCTTGAAATAAGAATTTCTCTTTCGTGTTTGTGTATGAGCAAGCATTTGAACATTATATAGAGTAATGAAATTTTTTAGTGTTGTGTTGCAATGTTATGTAGTTAAAGAAAACTCGTCGCATATTTAATAAAATATTTATTGAACAAAAAAGGAAGCATTTTTATAAAAAATATGCTAAAAAAAACCTTATTTAAAATATATTATTATGACAAGTAGTATAATATCACATACATTAAAGATTCTCAAATAAGGCTAGAATCTATCGCAGACAACACAAGATTTAACAGAATGTTTTTCGAAATCCAGTATATATATATATATATATATATATTTCTTCTAATGTATACATTTTGCAAATTAAATACTTGAAATATGCTAAATACATGCTTTTCAATTAACCTTGCTTTGGATCCTGTAAAGATAACTCGATGTTCTCAAAGTATCATATGACAGTTGAACATACTCTGGTGTTTTCTATTTTCATGAATTTTTGCCTCTTTTTTCATAATTCATTAAAAACGTACTTTTCTCCTTTTTTTTGTTGGTATTATTGCAGAAATCAAATAATATCTTTGCAAAATGTTCAATTTTGTGATCGCAAGAGTAAAAATAGGGCGTAATACTCAAAAACATCTCATTAGATACATAATTTGAAAAAGCCTTACCAAGAATTTTTCCCATCAGGAAATGTTCCAAAAATAAATGTGGGATTGACAGTAAAAAAGGGTGAAAAATTTGTCCGGTTTTAATTCATTTAATGCATAATCTCCGTAGATATCCATGGCACCTGCGAAAATTCCAAGGGGAATTTTCTGAAGTACTCTCTCTGTATTCTCAAAAAATTCGAATTTTGAATTTTATTTGTCTTTTTAAATTCAGCACAGATTAACAACCACTAACCTACCATTATTGAAACTTAAAATAATTGATAAAACTCCATACAAATCACATTTTACAAAAGTTTCGACTGTATTTGTGAAAGATGTCGGGGATTGTTAGCATAACTTTTCAATTGCAATGGATATCCACATTAAGCGTGCATAACTCTTTTTGATGATTGATAGTCTTCACGTAAGGCAAGGATTTCAAATTCATGGCTTGAAAATAAATGAGGATGCAAAAAATTTACATGAATTCCCATTTCTACGTAATTTTTAATAACAAATCTATATATACGTTAATTACTAATTACCATAGTTGATCAAATCATTAATCTAGTTATAACTGTCTTTTGTCATGCTTTTATTTTCAAAATGAAGCTATGTTTTTTTAAGTATTGATATTTTTTTAGGTTTGTATAAATTTAAAGCCATGTTAGTTTGTCTCTCATTGATATCTTGAGTTAACTTTATTTTCTATAAGTCCTTAAAATTTTATGACTTGAACGTTTAGAGTGGACATTAATTTGTTGATACCCTTGTCACTTAGAAATGATAATAAAGTATCATGAAATTTATTTACAAAATAGAACATTTCTCGGGAGGGGGGGGGATGTAACGCACGAGCTTCATTTTTATTTGTGATGATCAAAATGTGAACATCGAAAATAGAGTGACGTTTTTGAACTATACCGATATGTCGACAAAGAATGAAATCGTACATTCACATGGATTGAATTTTGAAGATTATCGACAAAATGAACCAAATATCAGTAAAATTATACATATTCCGAATATTAAAGAATTTAAGTATTTTACGCTTTAGTAGTTGTATCTTCGTTTGGAGCACATTGTGTGTGGTCACAGTTAAGCCGCTTTATTATTCCTTCCAAATTATGCACACTAATTCCTTTCAAGACAAATATTGATATTTCTCATATTTCAGTCTGAATAAAATGTCCATATACAGAGAGATAAATGCCGCTGATAATAAAGAATACAATTCATAAATAAAGACAGGAATCTTTGCACTTTTAAAGAAATGTAAAATCAAATGCTGATTTATGCATTTGACAAATTATTGTCCATGCTACTATAATGTCGAATCATATATCAGAATCGAGTAGCCTTATTCGAAAAGTGAGACGCCGAGCACCAAACCAGCTCTGGGCATTGCTGAATCGGAAAATATCTGTAAAAAAAAAAGAAATATATAATTAATAATTTGCATGAAAAAAAACAGGACTTATTAAATAAATGAAAGATTGTAAGATTTATTTACAGATGGTCCAAAGAATGGTACAGATAGTCCATCTGCTGAAAGGGAGAAATTAGTTGGATTTACCAAACAAAACTGTGACAGATTGCTTTTGTTTTAAATAAATTTTTTTTTGTCTATATTTTTTTCTTTTGTTTCTCTTTTTTTTTTTTTGTCGATGGGTTAATACGGAAAGAGTATGCGTGAGAATTTATTTTTGTGCATGTACAGAAGCAATGGCAGTATTAGGTGATTTTTTTTTTGATTTGGTGAAATTGGCGTAAATTGTATAGCACACGCAAGTACTATTAGCTTTTACACTAAAACAAAACTAGATCAAGAAAAATTATAAAAATTGGAAAAAAGGTTTATGTGTGGCTAAATTAAAACAGTCTTTGAAACTATACAATATTGCTACCCAACTTTTTTAAAGAATAAAATAATTTTTTTTAAAATAAAATTCAATATTATAATTTACGCAACTGCTCAAGTGAATTGGGGGGGTCGCGGTAGCCTAGTGGAAAAGGTAACAAGCTCATGGCCTGTATCGCTGAAGACCCGCCGTATGCACGTTAAATCTGTTGATGCTCAACGTCCTCTTGTTGGTGTGATGTGGAAATTAAGAGACGAGTGCCAGATCAGGTGTCGCTCTCGTCAGTTGACCGTGGTTCAAAATTACGAAGTCCACCACCCAACGCCCTCGAGGAGTTGAATAAACCGACGTTAGAGTATACACCCACTTCAAGTAAATGGGTATAATCGTTAAAGCTTTTTTCTTTTTTGCCTCCAGTTTCTAATACAGTAAAATTTTAAATTTAAAATGGGGGAAAAGCAACTTTAGTTAGATGAAAATTTATTACCACAAGTGTATAAATCGGATGAAAAAATATTTATTCATTTTCATTCCTTTTAAGATGGTAAATTAGTAATTGAAAAACTGCAGTTTTTAATTTTGCTCCCTCTAATTAAATGGAATAGAAATAATTGATACTCACATACACCAGCCCAAGGTGCTACATAATTGTTATAGTCCAACGGTACCATATGAGACTGCACTCTCAAACCAGGGCTGATCAGTTGAACGTTGGTCTTTTCATCCCTTTCATCTAAATACTCGTCCGACGAAGGTATATCTGTAGATCTGGACGAAATTATCGACTCAGTGAGTATGAATAAAATAATTATTATATGGCATAGTATTTAACATTGTGTGAAGATGAAGAAAACGTTTTATTTTCAATACATTACCGTTTTTATACTTCAGAATATTTGCAATTTAATTTAATATTAACGCATTTTTTTGTTATAATGACTAAATAATGTTTGAATAAATTTTTTTTAATGTACCTTGTTTATATAACGGACTGAAAAGTATAAACTAATTGGAAATTGAAAATTAATATTTAGAATAAATAAAATAGTTTTTTAAAATTTATTTAAATGATTTCTTATTGAAATAACGACTAACTGGCAATCAATAATTAATATTTATTTAGAATAAATAAAATAGTTTTTTTTCTTCTTTTTCCATATTTTCATGCATTGGACTCTAAACCGGAAGGCCTGGGTTCGATGCCCAATGCTACCAAATGCCCACCGATTACACACGGAGTACGTGCTCGTTAAATCAGTGGGTCTAAACGGTGTCGCCATCTATCGTGTTGTACCGAGCAAAATCGTACTGTCACCTTCATGAGGGCTCAGAGCTTAGGCTAACGGCAGGAGTAGATCTAGCCTGTTGCCATGATGATTTTCGGGGGCCTCGATCTGACTACGTCAGACAGGTGGCATAAGTAACAACAACACCATAATGGTATTTACTTAATATCGCGACAATGCCAACGTTCAAAGTAACTCTCCAAGTTCGCTACTCCGATTTCGCATGTATCGTACGAGCTGAATTGACAACCATGGGTTTCGTTTCATATAGTGTCGCCAATATGGTTGCGATAAAACGTGAGTACCAATATAACTCGTAGCATTAAAAAAAATCTTTTCTCTCGTATAAATAAGAATCTTATAATTTCAGGATATTATCATTATTTTTTGTTTGAAGAAATTTCCTTCTTGGTGTGTGTGTACTTTAGTTTTAATAAATAAAATAAAATGATATATTTTCCCTCTTATAATATTTTGGAAATAATTAATATCATTAATACATTTGAATTTATTTTAATGCAGTATGCAATATGGATTTTTTTTGTATCTTTCAGTTTTTCCCCTTTATGAAATCTTTAAAATATTTTTTGAATTCAGAATATCTAATATTTTTTGTAACCCAGTTAAACTTTCCTCTCTGAGCAAATTACACTCATGTCCATAAATTAAGGATAATTCAAAATCACACAGAAATTGAACTCTAAAATAAAAATTGCACCTGTAGAATTATCACACACATCTTGAAGAAGAATATGAAAATGACAGGAAACCACCAGATGGCGCGGATAGTACGTCACAATGAAGAGAGTGTAAGAGAGGGGTATGTATATAAGGAATTGTGGCAAAGAAGTAAAACTGTTCACAAGCGCTTTAAAAGCCTTTCAGTGCAATAACCGCATAGTTAGGACACAAAGAAAGCATTTGGATGATTTTTTACGTGGTAGAATTATCGGACGACTGGAATGTGGACGTACCCACCTAGAAGTATCCGAGGAACTTGGAATTTCCCAGAGTGTCATCTCCAGGCTTTGGTAACGATTCCAAGATGATGGTAATGCGAGTAGATGTTACAGCACAGGTCTCTCCAAATTACAACGCCGAATGAGGACCGGTATTTGGCAGTGACTACCAAAAGAAACAGACGGAGCACAGCAACAGACCTATCTCGTCAGCTACCGGTACGACAGTTTCAAGGCAGACCGTATACAGACGCTTAGGGCACATTGGTCTATATGCTCGTAGGCCTGTCAGATGTGTTTCCCTTACCGCAACTCATTGTCGCTTGCGATTAACCTGCGATTCCGAAGAGTCCAGGTTTAGTTTGCATTCTGATTCTCGCCGGACTTTCATATGGAGAGCTCCAGGTACCCGTTACCACCAAGAGAACACAATTAAACGACACCGTTAGGGTAGTGCAGGATGGCTCGTTTGGGGAGGAATTATTCTTGGTTCCAGAACTGACCTGCATGTTCAGAGTGTAACGATGACAGGCCAGATCTATTGGGATGTCATTCTGGAACAACATGTACGTTTGTTTCGTGGCGCCATGGGTGCAGAATTTCTGTTTATGGATGACAACGCCCGTCCTCACCGTGCAAACATTGTAGACGAATGCCTTCAATCGGAGGATATCACCCGTATGGATTGGCCAGCATACTCACCGGACTTGAATCCAATAGAGCATGTGTGGGATATGCTTGGCCGACGAATTGTAGCCCGTCAACCCCCTCCCACCTGTCTACCGGAACTTCGGAGGGCATTGCTTGATGAGTGGTGTAATATTCCCCAAGATCAGATTGATAATTTGATACTCAGCATGCGTAGGCATTGTAAGGCCTGTATTGCATCGTCCGGGAGACATACTCCGTATTAACCCCCATACTAACCATGTTATACTGTTTTTTGTAAATAGGTTCTTTTTTGAAATTTGCTCCAAGGAGTAAAAATCGCAATTTTTATTAATTATGTCAAACATATAGCATCTTTTTTGCTCTTTACCTTTTGTTTAATAAATAGACTTTACAAATAAGTCAAATCTGTTTTGCTTCTGTCTCTTTCTTTGCCTGAACTTCATTATCCTTAATTTATGGACATGAGTGTATTTAAATTTATGCAAAATGACATAATATGGTTGTATGAAGATTTCGTTAAAAGGTTTAGAATTGACTAAATAAAATTAAGCACGTCATAAACCATTTAACAATCCAATTCATTTAAATATCCACTGCATTTTCAAAACCCCCAATTGGCAATACCTCCGAGATCTAGGAGGTATTGTCAATGGACATCTAATGTTTTTGGGTATTTACGTGTTATACTCGTGACCAATTTCGTCGAATCAAAAGACATAAGCAAATTTTGCGATATGCAGCCAACAGTGAGAACATCCCTACTCATGATCCAACACAGTAATAACAATGATTGCAATTGGCTACATTTTTTGTATTGGAGACGTCTTTTGTTTTGGAGAAATGGGTCACCAGTATAATACGTAAGTACCACTGGATGCAGTGAAGATCTATACTGATGGCAGTAAGGGAGAAACAAACACTACTCGCAGTGGAGGTTTGATTTAACTACCTGGCCGCATCATCAAAATTCAGAGAAGAAATCCTGATCACGCTTCTGGGTTCAGAACGGAGCTAATAGCTATCATGTGTGGTCTTTCATTGATTAACAACATACAAGGCCAAGCTTTTTCTGAAATTTGGATCCTGACAGACAGCCGATCTTCCATCCAACATTTATGGAATTGGCCATCTATAGGTGATAGCACAGCAGGAGTATTCTACACCTTTTTAAACAGCTTTCAGATCGGCACCCTATCCATCTACAGTGGGTCCCTTCTCATGTAGGCCTGCCCGGGAATGAAGAAGCGGATGATCTTGCGACGGCGGCTGACAGTGATCCTGTGGACCCGGAAGACCTCGTGGTCCTTACGCCAACCGAGATCTACTCCAGGGCTAAAGAATTAATATGTAGAATCTGGGTTGTCCCTCCTGTACACCCATGGTATTGTAAAAGACAACCTGGATCCGCCATATCATTCAAGGGTTCCAGGTCGTATCAGACGGCATTCTCGCGATTTTCGACTGGTCACCTGAAGTGCATGAATTTTGAAGGTGGCAAAAGAAGCTTCCCAATTTGCATCAAGAAGTGAGATCAGTCCTTTTCTCCTCAGCACATTCTGCAATGTGTGGGGTTTTCATGTGAGGAGGCTGTTGCTTCCCCCCTGCTGTTCTTTGACTTTATGAATATTTATGGACTCATGGATCTGGTCTAGTTTCACTAGACCAGATGGAGATTAGTCCCACCACCACATACGTAAGTACCGTTTTTTGCAGATGCAATGGAGATTCATTAAATGTACATGTTGAAAGGAAAGTAAGTTTTTGTAAAACTTATTTTCAAAAAAAAAAAAAAAAAACTTACTCAGAGATAAATTTTCTGTAGAAAAGTCTGACATGGATGCTTCCATTTTCAGTCTGATACTGCACATGAAATCTAGTTCTTGGTTTCCGTACTATGATAGAATAATTGAAAGCTCCTCTCGCTGGAATCCATACGTCAGTGACACCAGCATCGCTAGGAGACAAAAGGCAGCGATTCGTGACGTAATATCTTTCTGGTACTTTACCACCAAATCGGAGCTGAAAAATGTTAAAGGAATGAAATGAGCGGGCCGATTGGCTTGCAGCCACGCTTGACATTGCCATTAATATTCCTAAATCATTTTACAAGAAGATTATTAAAGAAGGAATGACGCGAAGTCTTGGAACCAAGAACATCTCATTTCAACTAAAGGTAGCTTAACAAAGAAATTTTTTCCACCCATTAATAAGAGACTGGCCTGCCATCAGTTTTATACTTACTACAAAATAACCCAATTTCTAACTGGTTATGGTAACTTTAAAAACTACATGAAAAAATTTAATTTAGTGCCGTCATCTTTTGGGATTGTGATATTGGCGGTGAGGAAATGTAGAACGTGTGCTCCTTCGGTGTTCGAAGTTTGAAAGAGAAGGAAATATCCTCTGGCTTTCAAGGGACGTAATACTTACTTCTGTCAGCCCCGTGTGATTCTTTGTGGTGCTCGGGGATTTTATAACTGTTTTCAATAAAAAAAAATCCCTTTTTTCCTACACAAGTTAAACTTTAGAACATGGTTCGTACACTCAATAGTGCCATACGCCTTGTATTGCTTTCTCTCCGTCACATATCTTCGATCATAATTATCTTATCTAATATGATGACAAAGGTAAAATTTGCCAACTGACGATAAATGTTACTGTTCTTTTAAATGAAACTAAAGTTAACCCGCGGTCACTCGCGCCTGTTTTTGCTACCGTCGTTACTCGCGGGGTGTAGAGAACACCCCAAACTTTTAACACGTGTATTTAAATATGAAAATTTTTTTTTATTCAATTATGATACATTTTTATAAAGTACAAGTTGTATTTTGTATTATACAAATAAAATTATTAAAATTATTGCATGAAAATGAGACTAACATTAATTTATAAACTAAATCTACAAAATGTTCATTTAAAAAAAAAATAACTTTATATTATTGCCGGGTGTAAGAGAACACCCCGCGCGAGTGATCGCGGGTTAAATATAAATACTCATACAGTGAAAATTATTATTCATTTCAAACATATATTTCATATTGATATTTTTTTTTACAATTTTAAAGTAATTGATATAATAAAAACAAAAGAACTATTCTTTTCCAAAACGATATTGAAACCAAAAATAACATTATAATTTAAATAAAAGACAAAAAAAAAAAAATTCATTAGAATTGTGAGTACACAAAACAATCTTTATATCAATCTCTCTGGTTGATTATTTTTTATTTGCGGATGGGACAATAATGGCTTAAGACTTTCTTGAGGTGCTGTGTTACTATGAAAAAGTGTAGGCTTCACCTTCGGCACTTTTAAGTAGACAATATATGAAGCATACATTGTCAAATACTCGAGCAAACGGTGAACCTTAACAAATAGTCTAAATCAGCGGCTCTTAAGCTATGGTCCGTGGACCTGCAGAGGTCCTCAACACCTTTCTAGGGCCGGGGGCACGAAGGTTTCTCATACAGTGTTAAGATTTTTCTCTTTTACAGACTCTGAAAGGTCTCGTGGGAAAAGTAAAAGCTGTGCCATCTTAAACTAGATCACTCAATTGCCCCAGTGAAAACACTCCACTGAAACGTGTATTTCGATCAAGGACCTCAATTCAGTAAGTTTTAAATTAGTATTTCGTAATATTTTTAATTAGATGTTAACTTTTCTTAAAGGGAAAAAAAAGAAATGCTCTAGTCTGTATAAGTAGCAGAAGCAGTCTTAGGATTGTTAAGGAATCTTTAAATTCTTCAGAGTCGTGTGTAGAGAGTCAGGGAGGGGTGTTCAAAATCTTGGGGGTCCGTGAAGTCAGGTTGATACATAAAGGGGGTCAGCGGTGATCGAAAGTTTAAGAACCGCTGGTCTAAAGTGATTTTAGTTCCTTCCTCCACGAGGCCGTGGGTCTAATTGTTCCATGCCTTGAACGATCCCGGAGGGGTCCACATTTAGAGAAACTGAGCACTATTTGTGACGTAAGGAGGAATAAAAGAAGAAAATAAAGTTAATTAGGGCGGAAAGAAAACATCCATTGCCTTCATTTACCGACCCAAGCCATATAATCGTGGTAACCAAGTGGTCAAGGTATCGGATCATGGCTAGCGTGTCATGAGTTCGAGCCCAGTACTACTGAAGACCCACGTGTAGAGGAGAGATGCACGTTAAATCTGTCGAGAGCTCAAAAGTCCTCCCGTTGGTGTGGTGTGGTAGCTAGGAGATGGGGTGTCAGCTCAGGCGTCGTCCGCGTCACTTAACCATGGTTCAAAATTACGCGGACCGTCCCTAAAAGCCCTCGTGTAGCTGAACAGAGGGGCGTTAATATTCACTCACTCCATTGTCCTTATTAGGATCATCAGGATTAACGATTTCCCATTTTCAGATCCCATTCCGTATCTGGAGACTTATTTTAGATCCATTTCCAGATTTGGCGACTAAAAGATTAAGTTACAACTTAGTTCGATTAACTATAAAAGGGTGTTTTTTAGTATTTTTAAACTGTAATTTATTATTATAGTTCGAATGATGCACGTTAAATCTGTCGAGAGCTCAAACGTCCTCCCGTTGGTGTGGTGTGGTAGCTAGGAGAGGGGGTATCAGCTCAGGCGTCTTCCACGTCACTTGACCATGGTTCAAAATTGCGCGGACTTTCGCCAAAAACCCTCTTGTATAGTTGAACAGTGCGACGTTAATATTCAGTCATTCATTCACTCAGACCCAATCCATCTCCAATAGAGAAAGGAAAGATCAGACAAAAACTTCGGGGTCATAAATTCCGTATTGACCTAACGAATATAAAAATTTAGGGGCTTTCTAATTGGCATTTTGTAAAATCACAATTGATTAGATTAAAAAACTTAAGGTTCTTAAAAGTTAACTATTACAGCTTCATTAGACTTGAAATGAATATATACCCTCCTCGCTTTCACCCCTATTTTGTCATTTCCAAAATTCAATTGACGCATGCTTATGTAGGGCACATGCGTCATTAGGACCGTCGAATGCAATAAAAATTGTTGAATTTGCAACACACAATGACAGTACTACAATACTTATCAATTCAAAGAAAGTTTCAATCCAACTCACGAATTCAGTGCACCGTGGATTTCCGTTAGAATCGACTCTTTTGCCACCAAGAAACACTGGCAATACATCTTCGTCTATATGTTTCAGTAGAACTTCAGGTACGTGTTCTGTAATGAGAATTGTATCATACCTTCCACTAAATGTTGTAAAACTTAGATATAATAATTAATAACTTGAATATTCTGCTTACCATACTTCCAAGACTTGTGGTAATCAAATTAGAAAATAGTATTGAAAAAATCATAAAATCACTCAAACTAAAATATCCTCCCAACCCCCCTATCTTTTAAAAAATAAAGGTTCAAATGTAAATTTAAATATGTTTTGTAATATTTGTATATAGTGTTTTTTCGTAATTTTGATTTTCCATTGTTTAAAATTTAATAACAAAATTTACTGACGGTAAATTTTTAATATTTTATGGAAATAATATTAAAGATTATTTTTAATTGTGCTCCAGCATTAAAATGCAGGGAAAGGAACGCATTAAAATGTTATTTAACATCCAGCTTCAGGAAATCATACGTTTCTTTATTTTAAGAGTATCAGGTTTATTTTGAAATTTTGTAGTTCGGAAGATACCCAAGGACTAATAGCAATATTCTATGGTCATGTTACGATTATGATACCCGAATTATAAGTCTAAGAAGTAATATTTACAGTACCATAAAATGTATTACATAAGGTATGAAAATTATGCAATTTATTTTTAAAGAGCTTACTAATTTTCAAGCATGAATATTTATTAAATTCCAAAATACTTAAAATATTCTTTACATTTTAATTTTAATCTTAATAATGATGCCTATTAGAGCAATAAATAAAGAAAACGAGTTATGTAAATTTTTAAAAAAAATCAATTCCTACTTAGATCAACAAAGAAAAATTTTATTTAAGGTTATTAGAAAAAATTAATGAAATAAAATTTTTAAAAAACTGTATCAGCATCGTGTCATTCACTACATGTTTAAAATAATATATTTGAACTTGAGGGGCGCCATCTGTTGTAGCAAGTTGGAGTTTCGTTAGAAATAACACAGAATAAATTTAAGATTAAAAAATAAAATTTAATTAATGAATTAATATTTAAGAAAAAACTGTATTAACACCAAGTGTCATCCACTACAAGTTTGAAAAATGCATTTGTACTTCAGGGGATGAATAAAAGGTATTTTACTAACGATTGAAAATTTGTGCAGGATATATATATATATATATATAGGGAGAGTGTGAACTATATTATTACGATTTGAAAAAAATTAGTATAATTAATCTGTTAATATGTAACACTTTGTAAAACCATTATGTTTCTTCTGTATATGTTAATAAACAGGTGTTCCAAAAATAACAATCCATTTCCTTGAAAACACTAATGTATTGATTTCTTTCTCTGAAGAAATGTTACCCTTAGAAGACAGAAGAGCCATCGTTTCCTGAAAACTGGATGGTAAAACATATAAAGTGGTGTGTCAGCTGTACTAACTACAGCAACAACAAAAAAAGGGTCAATATCAGGATACTTGTGAACTAAGTCAGATGAACCGGTAGCGTGGTGGATGAGAAATGTCCTGGATGACCATCGACATCTGACGATACTCTGTCAAGTGACTTTACCTGAATTTGTTCACAATTAGCTCGATATTGGCCCTTGTTGGTGGCTTTTCCCCGATTGACAGCTGACGCACCTCTTCATATGTTTTACCACTCATTTTTTAGGAAACGATATCTATTCATTTTTCTAAGGAGATTATTCCTTCTAACATGTGTGAAAGAAATCAATACATTAGTGTTTTTATGGAAGTGGATCGTTATTTTTGGAACACCCCGTATTGTTTTTAATATTCTCAATAAACATTCAAATGATGACATAATTAAATTTAATTGATCTCGTACCTATGATATAAATGTTGCTATTAACACTTACAAAATCAGTTACTTACCTTTAGAAAGTACTTGTAATTTTTGTATGACAGAAAGACGTAAAATTGGCTTGAACATGTTATATGCTGTATCAAAATAGGAAGGAACTAAAAAGAAATTCAATGAAATCAGAGTAAGCAAATTAATGCATTTTGAATAAAAAAATAAGCCGATAAATTAAAAATATGTACATGGGAAAAGTAACGAGTAAATTATGGCCCTTCTACATGTTCCACCCAACTTCTGTGGATTTAAAACAATTGCAAAAAATTTCATTTTAATCTAGAGCTTTTTTTAAAAACTTTTTGTGTGAGCGAAAGTTCACATAGAAATATATAGTTCGGAAAATTTCTAAAGATAATCATTACTACATATGGAGAAAATGGAATCTATTTCAATAAATATGCATGAAAGTAACAAAACATACATTCAATGTTAAAAAAATAATAAAAAGAACAAGAAATGCAAAGTCATATCTCCATTAATTGCATCAATATATATATTACAGAATTTTTCTTTTTCTTTTTTATCGTTGCGTTTAATATCAGAAATTATGTTGGCTCGTAAGAATCCCGTTTTTTTTGTCCCATCCTTAACTAAGTTTTTTATAGCATTGTAAGTAAATATCATCAGCATTTTGGCAAGGAAATCGTTGATCTGAATTCTTCTTTTTCTGTTCGAATTATTTTGATGAGCAAATGATATAATGTTTAGTATTAAATTCTAAATAATTTACTGGTGTCATTTAAAGTAATATTATTCACGTAATTGCAACAAGCACTTTTGAATTATGTGTATATTTGATCCTGTGTCTGTCTAAAAGTGTAATTTGACAATAAAACAACCACAAAAAATAAAGTTATTATTTTAAACAGCAGAATGAAATAACCATAGAATTTACTTCCTATATTTTATATTTGAGGATAATAAATACAAATTTATATATTTTTCTCGATTTTTCTAGAACATACCATTAATAAAGAAAATATTGCCCCAAATTTCAGGATAGTAATCTTGCACCATGCGCCCCATATCTAATGCCATTTCGAGAACTGAAATATATTACATATTTTTTCATTATAGAAATAAAATTTGCGAAAAAAAAGATACATATCATATAATTATTAAGATTTTTTCAAAGGTTAAGAATGTTGAATTTCAATTTTTTTTAAGGCAACTGTAGGTAAATATTTGCCCAAAGAAATGAAAAAAAATTGTTGAATTTTATTTATTTATGATTATCTATATATTCAAATCTGAGAAATAAAGTTCATTGTATAATGATTCTATTGAATTTTATCTATCAAATTTAATGAATAATAACAATAAAAATTTAATATCTTATGCGCACACGCTCACGCACGCACGCACGCACGCACACACACACACACACACACACACACACACCACACACACACACACACACACACACAATAAAGCTGTTAAACAGTTTTTGTTTCCTTAGAATACCAATATGAAAGGCAAATTTAGAATAATATTTTTAAAAAATACGCATCAAAAACAATTTCTTTACAATTATTTTAAAAGTTTGAAAAACTTGACTCTGAAAATTTCACGTATATTCTTTTTGACATATCTCTTCTTCAATCGATAGATTAAAAAATACCTGATTTTCACAGGATTTTTATTTTAGTATTGCAAAAACTAGTTAATGAAAACCTATGATATGTAATACCTGCATTACAATATAATTTGTTGAATATTTATTATATATTATATAGTAATGAGTAGAGTATATTTGTCCAACAAAATAAAACTTTATGTATTATAAAATTGTTTTATAAACTCCTTTAAAATTAATTGGTAAAAACATGATAATATAGAACTATCTTAATTATCTTAATCATCAAGAAATCACGATCTAAGTAACACAAATTCTTAAAGATAGCTTAAGAAATTTCTTAAAATTATAAAAAAAAGTTTCTGATTTCAGTATTAAAATATAAATTGGTAAGATTCTTAAATTTTCTTTATTGTAATATGAATATCACATGTTACTTACCACTTTTGTGCAAAATATCTTGTATAGAAAACCCTTCCATATCGAATATATACGTAATTTCATTAAGTTCTTTTCCCGTCTATAAGGAAGAAAAAAATATGATAAAACATTTACTGACATTCCATAGTCTTTCTTTTTCTTAAGTAAACAAATATTTCTTTATTAAAATACTAAAATAATCTAAAGAAAAAAAAATATTTATATTTTTTTTTTATATTTGCGTATTTTTCTGATGAATCTTATTTTTCTTCATCCCTTAACTGCCGACTAAAAGTTCGCTCCCCAGTGTCCTCGTTTTTCACGTATGCGGTGCGTCCTCGTATGCGGTGTTTTGGACGAAAAAGAGAAATAAAAAATAAGCAAATTTTTTCTGAAATAAGTAAATCCTTCTGAAACACTGTCAAGGTCATTTTATAGTAGTCCAAAGACTTCGAGTTGTTTTATTGATAGCAGTGCTAAGAAAAGGATCACATTTCAGAAAGACGTATTTATACGTCCGGAACATTTAACACAGCGATTGAGCGAGACGTATATATACGCCACGTCAATTAAAGGGTTAAGTTTATTTGTTTCCATAACTTTTTGAAATTGAAAACTTTAATTATCTTTCATTATATTGAATTCAATATTTTTTTGAGGAAGTTCTAAATCTCGTTTGGAAATAAGATATCGAAGTATTTAGAAAATATGGGTTCTTAACTTCTAAAAGAGTAAACATGAAAAAGACAAAAATATTACTTACCCTGGCATTTTCCTTCCTCTGCCTTTCTAGATCTTCCCATATGAATGAAGTAGCATAAACTATACAATCATAAGTAGATAATGACATCAAGAAACCTAAGAAAAATGCACACTTTAATAAATTTAAAGAAGACATAAATAATAAGCAGTATTTTTCAACCGATTTTGATTTAGTAAACTAATTTTAATAAATTATTTTATCTAAATTTGTTAAATTTGGTCTTATTTCGGTTCATTCACCATTATTTTATTCTTATGTATCAATTATCTTTCTTTCATAGGGTTTTAATTCATTTCCTACAGTTGTTTTTGCAAACGCAGTATTGTCTGTCACAAAAGGTTTGGACTATTGTCTTTTCAGCCAAACAAGTACTATGGCTGGGAAAACGGTTTGCAGACGAAGAGAATATCCTGTCAATTATATATATATATATATTTTAACATTTATAAACCCCGTGCACCACCGAACGTATAACACGGGGGTAAACAACACAGACAGAAGAAAGGATTACAACACAAACATCCATGCCTTCTCCGGGATTCGAACCCAGTCCCTGCGGCACCGCAGTCAGCTTCACTGACCACTATACCGGATAGGCGGCTGCCAATTATATTGAATGAGTAAAAGTGACCTTGGCAACAGACTAGTTCGCCAAATTTCGCAGTATTCGTTAAATTTGCTGACGAAAATTGGAACCCTGAGACAAATTTTGAAGGATCTAGAGCAATTCTTTCAAGAGATATCTGTAGAAAGACTGAAGTGCCTATATAAAGACTATGTTGTGGAGCGAAGTTTAGTGTTAGAATTTGGTAACATCTGTACATTCATTCGCCTCGTGCGGTATTATGATACGGGATTTGAAATACCGTGTTCTACTTGTTTGTGAACGTTGAATTAGTACCATTGCGGATTTATATATGTATGTTAATTGTTTCCCGTTAAAGAAAGTCTATTGCGTTTATTATAGAGTTTCAAAACTAAATTTTTCGATTTACTGCGAAAAAACCTGCCTGTTAATTATGTGGAACTTTTTAAAATTTAAAACTCGTTTAACACGTCACAGTATGAACTGAAATGAAATGCTTTATTTAATTTTATATATACTGGCATTAGTTATTTTAATAAAAAGAACTATTCAGTTCCTTGAATGTTTCGATGGAGTATCTAGATGAGTAACCTTTTTTTTTTAATAAAGAAAGTTTTAACTTTTTTAATACTTCGGGAATGTGTTAAGTTATTATTAAAACACTTTAATTATCCTGAAAATAAAAATAAAAAACATTTTGTAAATTAAGTATGAATGCACACAAAAATATAGTAATTTGTAATAAAAATAATATTTAAAATTAAATACTTTTATGATAATTACTATGATGTTAGATAGAGAATTTTTAACGTGAAAAATATAATAAATAAGCTAATAGAGTTTTAAAATATTTTTGCTTATGCACACATATTTTAAATGCCTATTTCATATGTTTGTTTATTATAGAGATGATCTCCTCATATGATCTATTTCGAAAGGTTTTAATTTTAAAGTCCATATTTATGTGCTCTGAGCATGGGAATAGAAAGATTAATTTAATAATTGGATTTTTTTAAAAAAACTTTTTAGTGACAAACCTCTCATCGAGCGTTAATATATGTCATGCTCACTGCTTAATAATCGCTGGTCTAACTTTTTTAAGTCTAAGAAATTACCTTAAAAAGAAAATAAGACTAGAGTCTGTAGTTAAGAAATCAATTAAATTGCATTTGTTATTATTGTTCAAAAGCAGAGGCCTGGACTTTGGTTTTAGAAATCCAAACATTTTAAATGACATTCAATCAACCATTTTATTAGTAAAAACATTTTTCTGATTATTTGTTGGCTTTAAAGAAAATAGTATTATATAAAATTTGTCACATGCTTACCAAGATGATCCCCTTTCCCAATCGGGCTATAACGTACTACAGAACCATCTTTAGCGTATCCTAGAAAAGCAGTATATTCATACTTTTCTGCCATCTAAAATCAAATAGAATTTAGAGTGAGTATGTAAGATGTTACGGTACTTACGTATTGGCGACACCGCAACCAAATCGGCGTCAGACGAATCGCGCCATTTTCTACCATAATCTGATTGTTTTTTTCTCATATAAAAATGTTAGATCAGGGGTACTCAACCATTTCCTTCTGCCGGGCCGCATACATATGATGGCTATTTCACGCGGGCCGCAACATGAAATTTAAAGGGGGGGGGGGGGTTTTAAGACCAAGATAACATAGAAAATTTAAAATGCGGAAAATTAATCAAAATATTAAAGCTCCTATTTTGCTTTTTTTTAATTATTAATTTTTCTATTTTTTTATTTTTGTCACTGAATTTTTCTGAATTGGAAGCAATTAAGAACCACTTCTTCACAATTTCTGCATCAGTAAACGGTTTCATATGATTACCAATAATATAACAAATTTCGTAGGGTGCCTTTGTTACTGCTGTGGCATTACCACTTACAAAACACTTCTTTGCTGGTGTAAAGATTATTCAAGAAAGCCTATTTACCACCTCTTGAAAGAGATCTTCGAGGAAAAGTGTCATTGAACGATTCCTGTTTATTGGTATTTTTTAAATACAACACTTTCGGGAAAATTACTGATTGATGCTTTTTTTTCACTACAAAATAGTCAACTTCCCAATCGTCTTAAAACAACCTATTTTTTTCGAATATCTTTCGATCGCAAGATATGAAAGATAGTTAAAAATAAGTTCAACTCATAAAATGGTCGCTATTTCACTGTTGTCTATTATCACTAAACAACAACAAAATATCTATATATTCACACCCATACAACATCGACAGCAAAAAGAAAAATTTATATATTTGATTTTTTAACAAAGAATTTCCCAACAAATTTTTACAAATGAATGAACTTCTCAGGCCACTCAAAAAGGGCTTGGTGGGCCTCAGGTTTAGCATCGCTGCGTTAAGATTGTTTTGATATGGTGCGGTTCACTTGGCGTCAATTTTGCTGCGGTGACGCTAATACGTAAATACAGATGTTAGTTTTTTGTTCAAATCAAGGATTTTATTACCAGACTTCAGTTGCATTACTATAAAAAAAATTCACAGAAGAGTATTTGAATTTAAAAAAAAACTCAAATTAGTTCCGTAAAAGTACAAGTTAAAATATTTTATTACTATTATTATTTTTACAATATTTTAATATTTTATTATTAATTTTACAATATTTAGTTTTTTCCCCCGAAATTCCAAAACCAGATTCTTTCTTTTTCTGTGTCTGTTTACATTAAAAACTTCTTCGAAAATATTTTTAAGGCATTTAAAAAATAATTGCCCTGCTAGTGTTTTGTAAGTCCACTGTTACTTTTTCAAATAATATAGTTTGTTTAATAATCAAAATGCCGCATGCAAAATAATTAACAAAATAGCAAAATTTATTTGTTGTTGCCAGTAATGCATCCTGTCGGACGGTGTCAGATCGAGGCCCACGAAATTCATCGAGGCAAAGGGCTAGACGTACGCCTGTCGTTAGCCGTAGCTTTGAATACCATACAGACGACTACCCCAATTTTGAGGGAGAACACCCTAGAGGTGGTCAGAGACTTCCCACATCTTTTCCCCTTCCACCAACCTCACGAGAAGATTTGCGGCTCGGTGGTTATTTAGAGTACCCCCATGCCGCAAAGGCACCACACATTTACATACATCCGTGTCTTCTTTGGGATTCGAACCCAGGCCCTACGGCACAGCAGTCAACGTCACTAACCACTATGCCGTATGGGAGGTAAATTTATTTATTAAGTGCATTAATTTGGTTGGCAAGATATTATTGAATATGTTTGTTTGAAGAAAGAAGAGTTCCAAATATCAAAACAAAATATAAATAATTTCAATCAAATTTAATAATTAAATGGTGAATTATTTAAATGCCTAATAATCTATGTTAGTATACGTAACTGCGCTTGGTTTTTTTTTCAAGCTATTTCATTAATGGTGTTTTGTATTTATGTTACATGGATATTTCTTACATTCTAGTCTGCTTTCAAATTTATTTATTTACATTCACAGATATTTCTGGAGTATACTCTATCCAAGTTGAAATAATGTATATGAGTAGTTTAATTTCTTTCCTTTTAATTCCCTATTTAGTTTATAATACTTTTTCAATTGCTATTCTTATATATGCATATTTATACTCATTGAAATATTGTATAAGAAATGAGTATGATAGTCTTTGAACTTTTGAAGTAAAACTTCTTTGCTCACGGAGTGAATGGAAAATTTGGCCAGTTTTGCGTAACAGGGAGAAAGCGAACGGAAGTAGTAATTCCCCCCGCCGTCCCCCCAAATCGTCGCAATGGAGAGGAGATAGCGAGCGGGAGGAAAAGAGAGCGGGGAACACCCGGTGACTTGCGTCATATCCATGAAAAAGTTGGGTGATTGCCCGCCTTTGGTCGACTCCCCCCCCCTTTTCTCCCCAGACCAGGGAACATCTGTCAACGGTTATATGTGTTTTTTTTTGTTACGGTGTAGACAAAAAGGTCTTGCAGCAAAAGCGTGCCTTTTTAAAATATTTCCTTAGATTGTTGGCCCCATGGTAATGTTTTCGGCAGATAATTTTTTTTTTTAATTTTCATTTGCGTTGAATTATTATTGATTCTAATCAGAATGCCTAAATCAAATGCACAAAGAGGAAAAAAGCTTCGTGAAAGAAAAAGAAAAGAAAAACTAGCAGAGAGTCCAGTCGAAAAAGTGATAAAAAAAACAGAAAAATAGTGCAAATTCATCAAGCGCTACTGCCAAATCTCGATCAGAGTACATGAGAGAATATCGAGCACGGAAAAAAACATTGCAAAATATTCTCTTAATGCCGAGTTTAATGACTGATGATGGGAATGCTATTGAGACTCATCTAATGCTAGCACAAACTAATACGGACTTTGTGAACCACCCTATGCAGTCAACAAGTACAGAGCCCTCAACAAGTCTAGTGCGTGTTGGAACTGATGCATGTGAATCGATAATAAATTCTATCTTACGTTACAAAGACTATGATTCCCATAAAAATGCTCACAAAAATTTCCAAAAGTGATTCGTTGATAATCCTTTCGGTCACGGGTGTTCGATTTGTGATAGATCATGGTTTAGAGATGATTTGAGAACGGGCCTGTTGCTGAGCATTAAAATATTTTACCGGGAATTAATTTAGAAGACGTTAAAGCGTGCTACAATTGCCGACAAAGTTTAAATAGGAAAAGTATACCAAATTTATCAAAATGTAATGGTTTTGTATACCCAGATATTCCAGCACATCTTCCTACTTTGGATATGATATCAGAAAGACTCATTTCTCCACGAATACCTTTCATGCAAATTAGGCGATTGAGACATGTATACGGTCAGTTTGGAATATTAGGGCAAATAATCAATGTTCCATTATCTGTCAATGCAATGGTCAATCGATTGCCACGGAATGTTGATGATGATTACTGTGTCAATGTTCACATCAAACGGAGGAAGATTCACATAACTAGTTATCTGATGGGTTTGGTTACTAAAAGAAACATCAAAACATGGTTGCAATATTTAGTAGCTACTCCACTGTACAGAATGTATGATGTTACAATCGATGATAGTTTCTTCAATTTCAAACAGAGTGCGTCCCAAGTTCTTCAGGATGAAATCAGTGAAAATATAACTATTGAAGAGAGTCTTACAGCCCAGCAACAGACGTTGTTATGGAATGAAGAGAAATATCTTCGTATTGCTCCTAGAGAAGCGAATGTACCAAGAAGCTTGCTATTTGATGAACATGCTGAGGAGCTCTCTTTCCTAGCAATTTACTTGGGTAATTTTAGAAACTTCAGGGGGAGTTAGATTTACACCATTCATCATGACCACTAGTGAATTAAGAAGTGTTGATCGTCGTGGAGTGACCCCGCAGCATTTGCTTTATATGGCAATGAAAATTATGCGATTGAGAGTTTTGGATTCGCTTACGGTTGCCTATGAATTTTGAATTTTATTTGAATTTAATAAGTTCCCCCAGCAGTTTAATATATTTAGATGTATTTCTGCACTTACGACCAACGTCGCCAAAGAAATTTCACTTCTATCGCGTGGCATTCCATGCACCATTTTTTTTTTTCGTGGTTGGTAAAATCTTCCAATTTTAATTTACAAATATCTAACAGTTTTTTTTAAATTACGTTTTAAAACAGTATTTTTTTGCTTAAGCATAATTTTAAGATTCTTACCTCTGGCTTTGTATAGGCGTTAAATAGTGTATCAAATTGATATGTTTGCTTGATTCTATACATCTGGAATATAAAGCAGACACATATTTTTATGATCGAATAACATATATTGTAAAATCAAATGAAGAAAATTAAAATAACCAATAAAACAACTGTTACATTTCTTTAATCTACATTAGTGAACGACAAAATTTCTATATTTCGATCTGATAGCTCATTTGCATGACTTGTAATGTATGATTTTCTTGAATATTTTGAAGAAAACTTTTTTTAATGAATTTTATATTTTTTGCGTATATATATGCTGACGAACAAAAACATTTGTGCATTTCTTTGAGATAAGAAGAGTATTTCTTGTTCCTAAAACTCTGCTTTATTTTTATTTAAAATTTTACTGTCGATGTTATTTATAAATGTATTCCGCAAATGATGATCATTTTGAAAATTCACGAATCCGTTTATGAATTAATTTGAGGATGAATGTTTTTTTGTATGGTAATTGTTATATATTCTTTAGTTGAAGTAAGTAATATTTAGAGATATTTACAATTTTAAATCACTATTGTTACGAATTTTGTATAAAATAATGTAAATAATTTGGGTTTGGATGTGCAATGCCTTTATATTACTCTATATTTATTTAATGTTAAGATTGTAATATTCACAAGCAAGCCGTCCCTTACGTTATAATGGCAATTCAATGGGAACTTGGCGAAATATTGGCGATGGAGCCGGGTTAACATCATTTTTGGCGACCAAGTTGGCGACTAACTTGGCAACTTTGGCAACCAAGTTGGCGACATTGGCAACATTGGCGACCATGTTGGCGAGTTCGGGACCCTCTGGATTCTTCTAGAAATTAGTAGAAAAATCCACTAATTTCACGATCTGTGGCGCGAGCGCATGTTTCCAGAAATTTCGGCCTCTGCTATAAATAGAGAGAGACTCGCCGCAACGGTCAGTCTGATTTTAACCAGCGAGTAGTGAGCACTGTTTTGATTAGCGATTAGAAGACTTGCCTTGAATTTGATAAGCTTGGCTGTGCTTGTGAATAGTCATTTACATACGTGAATTTTAGACACTGCTTATTGTGTCTGAGTGCTGTTGAAGGTGTGAAATCCTTCTGTTAATTATTCTGCGAATTTTGCTGTTGAATCCTGTATTTTCAAGGATAGATTTAAGCCAATAAATACTCACCGCTCTTAAGGAATTGCCTTGTTATTTAGGACTGATTTTGCATAAAATCCTCGAACCCCGATCTACGTAACACTATATTAGTTGCTGACTTGGAGAATACTGCTAAATTAACAGCTAGCTATTATCATACCTAAATTTTTCTCACTACTAAATTCCTTTCTGAGATACTGTTAAATGCATTAAAATAGATATCCACACACAAGACCTTTGTCAGGCTCAATAGAATCTTAAGACAATAATAGTAAGTTACATATTAAATCTATCATTTCCATTTGAAATTTTGTATTGTTCAAAAAATTAGACGTTCTTTTAGCTGGACGAATAAGTCTCGTAAAGAACTATGCATAGACACACATCTTCTTTAGAGAACATCTTCTTATTTGTGATTACATCATTAATTACTTGAACGTAAGCTACCTATGCATTAAGTATTTAGGAATTATAGGTGTTTTTATATCTGGTTTTGAGTTATAGAGTATTCTTATTAAATTGTAAAAAAAATATTCTTATTCAGTCTTTTTCTTCCGTTGCAATATTTATCAACTGTAGTTTCGAAACTTTTAACAAAGTAATGTGGTTTTTAGTTAATGTAGTGATACTAGTTAATAATTTAATTTTTTTCCTGCAAAAATATCTTTAATTTAAAAAAGGAAATTTTACAGAGTGAGGAGAATACGGTTTTCAGGGTATGTAACAACTAAGGCTTAAACAGAAGCATTTTACATCTGATTAAGGATTTTTCAAGTATTTTAAAACACAAAATTTACATTGAATACAAAATATTTCATTTAGTTATAATCCTTATTCGGAGAATTTTAGCTTTTTATGTGATTGATTTATACATATATACGAGGGCATTTCGAAAAGTAAAGATACAATGGCTCGCATTCCTTAAAAAAACCCATTTATTTAGAAAACGTCAGTTACATCTTTTTAACTAGATTATTTATTATTTTTCGACATAATCACCCTCGTTATCCAAACATTTGTTAAGTCGGTGCACAAGCTTTTGTATCCCACAGTCATAGAAGGTTGCCGCCTGTTGTCGGAACCACATTTCAACTTCATCTTTGATCTCATCACCGTCGTGGAATGATTTTCCACCAAGATGTGACTTCAGGTAACGGAATAAATGGAAGTCGCTGGGCGCAAGGTCCGGGCTGTATGGCGATGGTCCAATACTTCCCATTTCAATTGCTTGAGTAGTGCTTTGGTTACGAGCGCTGTGTGAGGCCGAGCGTTGTCATGAAGCAAGCGGACGCCATTTGTCAGCATTCCCCTGCGTTTGTTTTGAATTGCCCTTCGAAGACGTTTCAAAGTCTGGCAATATGCAGCAGCGTTAATTGTCGTTCCGGGAGGCATAAATTCCAACAGAATAATGCTTTGTCTGTCCCAAAAAAACAGAAGCCATGATTTTTTCCGCAGAAATCGAAGTTTTGCATATCTTGGGTTTTGGTGAATTCGAATGGCGCCATTGCATTGATTGTTGCTTGGATTCAGGTGTATGGTGATAAACCCACGTCTCGTCACCTGTCACAATACGATAAAGGAACTCATCACCTGCTTCTGCATAGCGTGTGAGGAAGTCGAGTGCAAAGCCCATCCTTTTCTTTTTGTGTTTTTCCGTTAACATTTTTGGAACCCAGCGCGCACACAATTTCCCGTACCCTAACTTGACAGTCACAACTTCATAAAGAGTTGTCTTTGACACTTCCGGTATGATCTGATGCAATTATTTCAATTTGAGACGTTTATTCGCCCGAATTGCTTCCTCCTTTCTCTGAAGAAGAGCATCAGAGATCACAGATGGCCGACCTGTTCTTTGTTCGTCATGAACATCGGTCCTACTTTCAAAGAAATGACGACAACATTTCGTTACATTTTGTCGATTCATAATGCTCCCATAAACAGAAACTATTTCCTTATAAATATCCGCTGGTCGCTGACCTTTTGCATGAAGAAAACGTATAACGGAGCGCACTTCGCATTTGGCGGGATTCTGAATCGGCGCAGCCATTTTAAACACGACCTACTCCAACCAGAATCAACGTTGAAATGCCGAAACGACCGCAAGGAGAAAGCTAATGGTTCAAGGTTAACACCTGTGTTGCCAACTTGCTCGCCAAAACTTTTCTTTTCCTCTGATGTACGGTGTATCTTTACTTTTCGAAATGGCCTCGTATATATATATATATATATATATTCAAAATTTCTCTACAAGATATATATATATATATATTTACAATTAATTTTGATAGAAAATAACACAATTTCTTTGTTTTTGTATTTTGAAGAATATTAGATTTTACGTCAGTTATTCTATTCGACAAATTGAATTCCTTTTCTGTCCCTTCAAAATTCAATACGGTTAAAAATAAAACAAACGTTATTATTAAACGTCAGAAAATGCAAGCAATATGAACATTTTTTTGGAAGCATCTTGATTTTAAACATTTATTTCCCTTTTACTTCAAATGATTTAGCCAAGAACGAGTTAAATAATAAATTATAGAAAGATAGCTTCAAGCGAGTGAAACAAATTTGAAATTATTATATAATGCATAAAAATAAAAATATTTGATTATTTCTTGCAGTACAAATTCTTAATACAAAAAATAATTTCATGAAGGAAATCATAGCTTCTGTGCTAATGTTTCTAAGCTATGATTTCCAACAGAAATCATAGCTTTTTTTAAAAACCATGATATTACAATTTATTTATAGAAAAAGAACTTTTTTACTAATGCTAATCAATGCCGTTAAAGAAATCTACATTCTGATACCTCTTAACACTATTTTTAATCTTTCAATACCCCTTACTTAAAATGCTTACAAAGTACACCATGCAAAAAGGGTGGCAAACAGATGCCTGCCAATACAGTCAAAAAACTAAATGTAGAAAAAATGCTCTCCACATTTAGAATAACATATAGTTGTAAGCGAAGTTTTTCTTATATGAAGATCAACAAGGGTAAATATATATTGCTGCAAGCTGGTCGGTATGAGCTTGCAGTCTGTGATAAGAACTAAAACAATCAATCTAACTCCCGATTTAAAAAAAAATGTATAAAGAAGTGTTAGGCACATATATCTCATTAAACTGATTCTAAAATTAAATCTGTGCTTGCAGCTGTAGGCTGTGCCGATTTAAGCTGGGCGCAGATCTACAGGCCCCCTTGGCACTGGCGGATCAAAATTTATGACTAGAAATTCTGGTTAAGTTCATCTTATCCGGGGCCCTGGCCATCCACTCCAAGCGCCCAATTGATAAACCGGCACTGGCTATAGGAGATGTGAAATTAACACAATAGATAAATCGAATAAAATTGCCACTAATTTACTAACCACTTTATTAAGTTTTATGGCACAATTTATATCTTTTCTGACATGTAAAGTCTTAATGAATGGAATCATTTAAAAAAGGTGCAGCCTTCCGGCATCTTCCGCATCCACAATGTAGCCCTCGAGGCCTACCCCTGTCATTGAAGCCTTGCCCTGACTATTATTGAAAACTTGTTCCAAATCTTAGAAAGAAAAACAGAAAGTTGTTCGATCTTAGTTCAAAAATAATCAGCTGATAAATACCCGCATTATTGCCAAGAGTACACAAATTTCAATGCAGTGCACCCTGCTTGTTAAAACCAGTTTTTTTTTTATCATTAACGTCATTGATTTGCTTCTAAAATTGTTCACAAACAGCACAAAATAATTTTAATTTCACGCTGACGTTTTTCTTCCTGTCAGTTAAAAATTTACTTGACTGTAAGAAATTTTTTTTATTGACCATTTGATGCATGTCCACCTCCTCTTAAACTAGGAAGTCAATCATTTCATTTCAAAGAACTTCACAATGAACCAATAAGGGTCAATACGAAAGTACAAATTTAATTATAGACCAGCTATACACGTGTTGCCACTTCCTTGCTGTTGGGCGGCAGGTAAAAAGACGAATTTGCGTCAGAGGGAATTATTGCTTAACTTGGAGTTATTCTTCAGATGATTGATGCTGAAGAATAAATGACAAGTCCTCATTCCTTTTCTATGAAAATAGTTTGTATCGAAGTCAATCGTAAGAAGAAAGGAAACGTAATGAAATATAAATAGCATGTTAAGAGCATTTTTATTTCTGTTAGACAAAGAATTGTTTGATTGGATGATGTCGTGTTAAGATAGCTCTTTTTTATTAAACGAATAGTTATAATAAACCAATTAAACATCCATGAAGAATGTTGCTTTTTCATTTTAGCATCAATTATGGTGCAAAAGTTAACGATGACAATTTTTAAAAATATTTTTTGAAGAGTTGAAAATAATTTCAAAAAGAGAAGACAGCTATTTTCAATCACAAGATCATGTGGAACAATCTGAAGAGCAGCAAGTATTATATGATTTACCGTAGAATTCGACGTATAACTCGCACCTATACTTTCAAGCTGCAATTTTTAGTTTTAAGGTATATTCGTCGTATAACGTGCCCCTTCCCCATTTTTAAGAAGAAACCTAAAATATCCACTTGTGCGCAATGCTCTTATGTTTTGAAGTCATTTATTCCAGATAATATCGCAAGTTTTAGAAAAAAATAGTATACTTCAAGAATACAACCCTTTAAGTTCATTCGATATATGAAGTTTAATTTTTTTCTATGCTCATCTTTTTTTATTTTTAAAGCTCTCATTTTTATACCCGGTGGATTTCGCGCCCACTACAATTTCGTTCTTATTTTTTCAATTCCTACTTTTTGCTCACATTCTCTATATATTTATATATTTATCTTGCTACAATTTTCAATCGTTAATAAAATACTTTCTATTCATCCAATCAAGTTCAAATAATTTTTTTTAAACTTGTAGTTATCGACACATGATGTTAATACAGTTTTTTCAAACATTAATTCATTAATTAAATTTTATTTTTTAATTTTAAATTTATTCTGCGTTATTTCCATCGCAGTTACAATTAGCTGCAACAGATGGCGCCAGTACGTTTTACTAACAAAGTAGAAAAATTAAGACGTAATATTACTTGTTGTGTTAAAAGTGCGCGTTATTCGCCGGACTTTATAGTATTTGGAATAATGGATATGCTACACCCTAGAGGAACTAGGTTTCGAAGTCCTCTCGTGATGTGTAGTGAAAATAAGGAGAAAGAACAGCTCAAAGTTGGCATCGGTTGTGGTCATGGGTGAAAATTATGAGGTTCGTCACTAAAAGTTCTAATACGATGTTTATTTATGCAATCAATTTTATAATCTTTTCAAAAGAAGAGTTGTAAGAAGTTTCTGGACTTTTGTTAAGAATGGCAGGAATCTGCTTCATGCTTTTTAAGTTCGATCTCTAGTAGCTTGAGTAATATAAGTTCAATTTATTTTAATTACTGTAACTTCTCTTTGTGACGTTGGTCTTCAATAAATTAAAACGAATTTTATACAGTAAATGTCATTTAATTCCCCAATAATTTAAACTGTCGACCGGTGGACCACCAAGACATTTGGGGGTGACTGCTTGAACATTATCAGTTAGTAAGTATATGCCGAAATATTCAAAATTGACTGACAGTATGTAGACTAAGTCTTCTACCGACTATAACTATGAGTACTAAAGGTGAAAATGTTTTATTTTTTAATGTATTTTGAATGGTTTTGTAACAAACATATCATTTGATATTATTATATTTTTGGTTATTATTATTATGCTTGAATCTTGTGTTTTGCCAAAAATGTGGTCTGAAAAGTGTAAGTTAATTTTATTGTACTTATGTATAGGTAAATACATATTATTATTAAGTTATAATAAATATTGCAGAACTTTTTTTCTTAGTTCACCAAACCTACGTCACTGGTTGGAGTGCAACACCTTGAAAAAAATTAGAAGTAGCCCGTACCCTGGAAATATTTGCCCGCCCCTGATTTATGGTGTTAAAACAAAAGTTTTTTTTTTAATAAATGACTTTGTAAGAAGCGACAACTTCTAATAATCCAAAAGAATATAAAATGACAGCAAATGCACTATTATCCATTTATTTTTAATTTATTTTTACAGATATTATAAACTTACAAATTTTAGATTCTGAGAAACCAACAGTACGCAATCAGTTGAATCCAGAATTGATAAAAATTGATTAATTGATAAAAATAGAAAAAAGAACACTAAAATCTATATCTCGATTGAAGATCTGTTAAAGCGATGGAATATTTTATATGGAATAATTTATGTTTTTGAAAGTTTAAATGAAATGTTATCGTGTAGAGCAAATAAGCATTTTAAATTAAGCGATTAGAAGTTATAACAAGAAATATTGTTATTTGTGTCTAAAATTTTTTAAAACATTGTTATAAATATTTTTTAAATTGCAAAAATTAAAAAGCGTTAGATACCATGAAAACTCTTTTTAAAGATTGATAAGTTCTAAATAAATGAAGGCGAACGTTACATAATATTTTTAAGAAAAAAATCCAAGTAAGATATTTTAAGTACTTACCTCTCGAAAGTAAATTTCTGCTTTTTTAGGATTGTAATTTCTAGCTAAAAACAAAGAAAGGAAAAAAATTTTCACACGAAACATATATGTATACATTTTTTTTTCATTCAGAGAAATTAAAAAGCTGCAAATTTAAAAAATCAGCAATTGAATTAATCTTTATGGAAGAATTGCATGGAAATATTATCTATAAATGTATAAAACATCATTTCTATTCGATATTTTAATCGCACTAATATGTAGAAAGCATTACAGCAATATTTGTCATATACTAGTACAAATCACGGTTATTTCTAAATTCATCTCTTTCCTATTTTTTTAAATCAGAACTTACTTAATTGTATTTCATGAATCTTGCTCTTAAATTATTCATTACCTTAATTGTATTTTTACTGAATAATGGAACATCCCCCCCCCCTAAGGAGTCAACTAACGAATTAACTTGTTAAAACGGTACATAACATATTAAAATTTTTTGAGTAGAACTCTACATGGCGGTTTTTAATAGTGAAGAGAAACAGATATTTGTGGGATTTTTTTTTCGTTTTATTTATATCGATGACAATTATAAATAATGTTTTAATAAAAATTAGTGAGTAATTATAATTACCGAATTAAATTATAATATAGTAGTCAGTCATGTTCCTTCAATTGTTAGAACTATTCGTTGATCGTGGAATTATTCTTAGAATGTTAAAAAATAAATTGAAAAATTTTCACAGTTAAAATTCAATTAGAGTATTTTATTTATTTTATTATATCCGATTCATTAAAGTTGCCCGTATTATTTCATAGATGGCAGCACGCACAAAATGCAAGACCTTTCGTCAGATTATTTAATGCAATGTATGAGTGGTAAAAAAGAAAGAACCGAAAAAACCATCATTAGAATTTTTTTTTAAATAGGTGCATCACGAATTAATGCAGATTTTACTCTCCAAAAATTTTTTAGATATGGAGTTTCATTTTAAGTTTTAAATTTTACCACACTCAGGCAATACATCTGTGCATTGCATTTCCAGAAAAATAATGTTAGAAAAATGAATTCTAAATATTCTACATGACATTAAGAGGTAAAGGTTACTGTATTATATATTTAAAAAAAAGCATTTAAATAAAAAGTAAAAAAGATTGATGAACTGTGAACAAAGATTAAAAAGTATTTGATGAAATAGAACAATTTTTGCATGACTGAAGCTCAAATCAGGTTTTCAAAGAGAATGTCATACTTAGTAAAGAAAAGATTTGCTTACAAAATGGGTGTTCCTAGTGAATTTATGTGTAACAACTTTATTATTTTTTGAATGTTTTTTTTTTTTACTCAATAAAATAGTGGGATAAAAAGATATAAGTTTCTCAAAATTTTAAGAGGCAACTAGAGATTCTTTTCTTGAATACTAATTTCATTGCAATTCTCTCTTTACTATTCTCTACTACTTTACTACATAAAAATAACTACTGCTTTCTCTCTCCACTCTGCTATTACTACTTTTAGTTACAACTTCACCGACGAAGAACAATTGGGCTTTGACGTGAGAGTTCATCTGATATTAGTATAAGCAACATTTGAATGACATATCCCAATTAAGTATGTACAGTTGTAAGGTACGACCGATTATAATTTTAAAACATTAATGATATTAATTAAGTTTAAATAAAATGAATGAATGCATAAAAATAAGAAAATATATAATTTTCCATTTATTGAATCTTTGAAAATTTTAAAATAAATGATATTTTACCCTTTTTTTTATGCAATAAACATACATTTAAAACCAGGAGTTGATAGAATTGGAGTAAAAAAGAATTATTAGTCCTTCCAAAAAATTACTTGAAATATAAACAAAAGAGGGATAAAAATCTTTAATTAAATTAATTAAATAAACATTTTTGGTACTTTTGCTTTCTGCCGCCGCAAATATCACCAAGCAGGCTTTATTGGCGACAACGCTCTACATACATATAAAAAAATGTTAAATATTAGGTCTCATTGGTTTTTTATCCATTTTTGATGTTTACTAAAAAAAATGTTGCAGATAACAAAAGACCGCGATATGTTTTGAAAATACAATGAAATATGTTTAACGCGAATGCGCTAAAGACAAAATATCGGGAAACACGAAATAATACAACGGTCTCGACAAACTATTATGCATTTTCATACATTTTTTTAAAACACGAAATGAAAATCGCTTAGCACGAAAGGATTTCTCTTTGAGGAACGAACAAAATACGGAAAACACCAGTCGTGCAGGCGATTTTTAAAAGGGGTATGAAATGAAATAGAGGTGATTTCACATGTTTCGTAGAAAGGAGGATAACTTGGCTTCAAAATACCTAACGAATAGCCTGTGGCACGAGCCAACTTTGTTCATCCAAGCTACATACGTCCGCTACACAAAAACAACTCATCTCTCATTCGGTGACGAGTACATCACAGTATGAGTAAAAATCAGAGTGTTTGGCTCGCGTTTTTTTTTGGAAGAATTCTTTTTACGAGTGCTCACAAAGTGCTTACAAAGAGCTCAGGAGGAAAGCAAATCGCTATTTCGCTTAAAACGAAGATGGAGCTCCTTAAGGGTGTTGATCAAAAACAGAAGACGAAAGCGGAAATCTGTAAGGGTCTTGATATTGAAAAAACTCTGCATTATAAACAATAATTAAAAAAAGGAAGTAAATTATATGCTCTAATTAACTTTAAGAAATTCAAAACATTCGCTCTAATATGCTTAATTTTGTTGAATATATGTTTTTTTTTTAAATATCCGTTAACACGAAAAAATATTTCAATTTCGTGTTAAACGATTTCCACTGTATTGTGATAAAAGGTTATCTGCGAGAAAAATCCGTTTAGCAATGGTTGTATAATTTTTGGTGACTTGCTTGTGCCGGCGAAACGGAAAAGTTCCAAAATTTTTTTATTTAACTTCCACGAACAATCCAAAGGAAGGAAATACATATTTTAATTTAGATAAAATGTAGCATGAGTTTTCCGAATTAATTCAAGAAAATAAAATTTGTATCGATTTTCTGAGTCGTTTGAGAGGAAACATATTTGAACGGCGAGGCCACTGTTCTCTTTTACTTGTTTGTTTCATCATTTGTAATTTGAAGAATACAGGTTTGTTATTATTGAAATGTGAGAAAAATATTTCACAAAATCCGCAGAGTTTCTTTGAATACATTAACCCCCCCCCTACCTCAATTTGGTTTTTAGGTTATTTTTTTGTAAAAGTGAATAAAAATTATTTTAATATTCTGATTCATGCATAAGAAAATATAGATATTTTTTTGAAAAATTCGTAAACATGTCACAGAGTGTTTTTTAAAATAAAAAAAATATATTGTGAAATGAGTTTTTATAACTAATTTTTATCAGTTTTTTCTAATTAGACATCCATGCTATGAAAAATATTGTTATATAAATTTGACTATGTTTTGCTAATGGGGCAGAAGGAAAAATGAATATATTACATTACAAATATTGCGATGAAAATCAGGTAAATAGAAGAAATTAATAAATTAATTTGTTTTTGATAGGAAATAAAAGAAATTATTTAATATCATTATCAAATAATTAATTTTTACCTTTGGAGCGAGAGACTAAAATATATTTACCTCTGAGCCATTTTAGTAATACTGGATCGGTATCATAAGGATCAAGAATATCAGATACGTTTCTCTTGAACTAAAAAAATAGGTATATCAAAGCATCATTGGAAAGATTTTTTTTAATGAAAGGAAATTAAAAATATACGATTAAATTCTTTTAAACACTTCATAACACGAAATTCTTGTTCATAATAACATAATAAATGCAAGAAAATTCTGAATTATGTGTATTTTATTGCAATTCATCATTACATTAGGAGTATTATTAAGATAATATATTAAAAGGGAATTTAAGTTGAACACCAACTTTCTATGATTGTTATTATTTGTTTGCATTTCTTTATTCTGCCAAAAGAAAAATAATTTTAACGAATAGTCATTTGTATTTTTTTCATAAGTTCTTTGTTATTTTTTCCACTGATATATAAAAGAAAATTAATACTTCTATGCAGTTTTTACAGGATAATTAACCTTCTAACACAGAAACCTTTTGTGTTCAATGGCAAATTACTTTGATCTTTTAGAATACCTACGCGAAATAAATAAATAAAAAAAAATACAATTATATTATTTTACAAGAAAAAAATTCGATTTAAAAATTAGAAATACTATCAAACACATCCGCAATTTCTGGTGGAAGTCAAGATTATACAGTAGGATATATTGTAGAAACTAACTCAAAATGGTTAGAATGTTATATGTCTAATCTTATTGTTAATAGTATGATTACCATTAAAAATTGAGGAAAAACTTGTTTTGAAACTTTTTAAAACATCATCAGGATATTTCAGTTATCTTTTTTTTGAGGAAAAAAGAGTTTAGTAAAGGGATAGAAAAATATTTTAAATGAAAAAAAAAATTAATCTTTCTTATTTATCAATTTAAATTCCAATTATTATATTTAATATTTCAAAAGTAAAAATAAAAAATTGCAAAGAGAAAATTACTTTTTATTGTTATTATTATTTGAATACTGTTTTTAAATATGGCGAAAAATTTTTAAAATGAGATCTACGATTTTAAAATGATTTTCATGACATTAACAAAATTTTGTTTATATTTTTACCTTTTTTATTTTTGTTAAAAGTTTATATAATGCGACAGAATGTAAAATCTTGCATTCAATTTTTCAATTTGAATATTTAAAAGAAATGCAAGAATTAAAATTGAATAAGGTTTTAAAAAACTTATTTTATTAAAAGAAGTGATCAGTGTAGAATTGACACTAACTTTCAGCATAAAAATTAATGAGTAATTTTATAAATATTATTTTAAAATTTATTTCGTCTTCTCCCATTACAGTACTAATACATTATTTATTGACTCACCTCTTTCAAAGCAGCAAATTGAGAATTCGTTAGGTTTTCCATCCTTAAGTTTTCCACGAAAATAGATGAATTATAATTTCTGAAAAAGAAAATAATTTATTGGATTTAAAAAACAAAAAATACATATTGTTAGTTGTTTTGTTAAAGACTCATTTACAGGCATTATTTCATTTAAATTAAGAACAATAATTTTTCGTTATTTAAAAATTACTTAGTTTATTTGAATAACTTTAGAAATGACAAAACTTTGCATTTCCCCATTTCTATCAACATGATACTTCAATAATTATGATCATTAAAGTGCTTATATTAAAACAAAACACATTTCGTTATTAAATAAAATCAACGTAATTATTTAATATAAAATAAAGCCTAAAAATGAATTTTTAAATTTACAGTGTACCTGTTCTTAATTGGAACATAACAAAGTTTCCTTAAAAATCTTAATATTATGAAGGAAATGTAACACATTGATTGTTGCCCTGTTCCATCAACCATTGAAGGAGTAAAAAGGGGGGAAAAACGGGATAAATGTAATAAAAATCTATTTAGAGCTCTGAAATATCGATCCCCCCCGGTATTTTAACTCATTTTAACTTGAGTAGAATCATAATTTTATAATCAAGTGTATATGTGTATAGTCATAAAAGTATCTAATTCTAGAATATTGGAAAATTGTAGTATTATTGCAAATAGAAAACTTCAAGGACTTTTATTAGGACAAAAATATCATTGCTAAAAAACTTTTACGTGCAAAGTTTAATGTATTCTTTGATGCATTTATTACTGTTATCTATAATCTGATAAATTTATAAATGAATGTATATATATATTTTACTGATAGATTCATCTACATATTTCTTTGAAATGTGTGGGTGATGAAGGGTGAAAAAGAGCAATTGTTTTTGATTTTATCTGCATTTTTTTCAGAATCCTTTACCATAATTGAGGAAAAATAAAAGAAAAAAAATGTTGCTTACATAATGTAATTAAGCCTAATTATATGAAATCTCAATGTACTAATCTTTGATCACTAAATGCTCATTTTATTGTTCATTAAATGCTCATTTTATTGTTTATTAAAGGCTCATTTTATTGTTCTCTGAATGCTCATATCATTGTCCATTAAATATTCATATTCAGAATTCATCAAACCTTGTAATTAATCATTTCAGTGAGGAAACACTTATTACACTCAACAAAAAGTTTTGAAATAAAATAAATTTCTTAGTAAAAAAAATTTGTACCATGTTTTTCTAACCATTTTCATGCATTGTCATCCACTTCTGAGCTATAGTCCAAATTTCTCTAGCTCATCGGGAAGTTAGTTTAAAATCAATTACAAAATTACACCCGGATACACACACAAGAAAGCGAGTTAATAAAAAATGGTAATCTGGGGACCCCTCTTTGACCCCAGAGCCGTGACATTGAATACGTAGATGCAACTCGACCCGTGCTATGGACAGGTGGTCTTTGTTCGTGTAAATTCCGAAGTTACGGTGTCCCTGCCGAAATCTGGGCCCACCTTTTCGGGGCCTGGGTTCGAGACTAGAACTCTATTTTAACATTTTCATACAATGTTATCCACTTCTAAGCTATGGTCCAAATTTCAAGTCTCTAGCTCATCGGAAAGTTAGTTTGAAATCAATTACAAAATTCCACCCGGTCGGGCATACAAGAAAGCGAGTTAATAAAAAAATATGGTAACCTGGGGGACCTCTTTTTGATCCCAGAGCCACGAAATTGTATACGCAGACGCAACTCGACCCGTGCTATCGACAGGTGGTCTTTGTTCGTGTAAGTTCCGAAGTTATGGGGCCCTGTCGAAATTGGGGCCCGCCTCTTCGACTAGAATTTTTTCACAGTCATCGGGAAGTTAGCTAAAAATCAATTATAAAATTCCACCCGGACAGACAAGAAAGCGAGTTAATAAAAACTTGGTAAAAAGAGTAAATAATTATTCGATCTTACTTTCTCTTCTTCCACATACACATAAAAAGACTCATTAAATACATTACAATTTCAACTAAGAAAATATCAATTAAATACAGTATTTGTGGCGTTATTAGCCAAAAAATGAACGACCGGAACTTACATATTTTATTTTGAAATTATTTCACGTATTACATTAAATGATGCACGAAATCAAAGAAAAATGAATCAAGTTTTATTTTCAGTTACTAATGTTTGAGGAGACACCCTTTTGTTACATGATAAGCCTCTAATCTCAAAACAAGCTCGTTCCACACATTTTGTAATTTCACACTGTCAAAGTATTCCTAATGCTGCACAATCACGTTCACAAAGTTCTTGCAGTAGTTTCGGCATTAGTATTGCATAAATAGTGTCTTTGTCGTTACCCTATGAAAAGAAATCACATCGCATAAATATCGGGGATCTTGAAGGTCATATGACTAAGGGTAAATCACTGGCACTCCCCGCCCATCCATCGGTGTGAAAGTTCCTTGTTTGAGTAAGCACGCATATATGGAAAGATGAATAGGCTGAAGTTTCATCCTACAAACATGTTAAGTCCTGTTTTTGTCCTCCCATAGTTGTGGAAATTAGCGAAATTTGCAGTATGTCCAGGTAATTGAAAAATACTTCTCTTCTTTAAAATTTGTTTTATTTAAGAAGAAAATGCTCATATACAATTTTATATGGGGAAATAACACAAAAATAATCAAGAACCCTTTTACATATGTACATTTTCAGGGCGAGTTTCCTTTTCCATCTTAATCAATGGCGTAAAAAAAATTGGTATATTTTTCTGAAATTTCGTGTAGTACTTATAATATAGTATAGCTGGTATACCCGTTCTTCGCACGGGGGAGTTGGAAAATAATACAATGCAGATTGAAGGGTAAAGAAGTTTTTAATGAGTTAATTTTACGTGAATTGCAAATTAAAAAAAAATGTTTTCGCACATCTCAGCTGAACAAGAAAAAAAAAACCGTATTTGTTAAATTTTAAGTTTGTAGATCTAATAATTGATAAAAAGGATTTTTTAAAATTTATAATGCCCCGTAACTCTCTTGTGGGTTGATTTTTGAAAACACCTTCCTAAGCTGATCTCTGCTCAGTAAAAGTAACACATTGTTACAAATTTTGTGTAATGAACGCTTAAAATAGTGTCAGGATGGGTTGTTGTTCTTGTCGTGTCCTTCCCGAAAAGAAGGAATGAAAGTTGCCAGAGCCTGTGAGACAGGTTGGAGTTCTTAACAATAGATGGCGGCACCACCTATCTCCACCTCCACAATTTAGGCATGGAACTGGAGGGGAAGGAAATATTCTCCAGCCCCCTGCACTCGCGATTTCTACTGCGACCGCCCACAAGACTTTCAAACCCACTGATTTAACGAGCACGTACTCCATGTCAGGATGTGTAATACGTTAATAATACTTTCTGTTGTATTTATTGTTAAAATTGTAATATTCACAAGCAACGCCGTTCCTTACATTATAATGGCGATTCAATGGAAACACAGCGAAATGTTGGTGATAGAGCCAAGTTGGCATCACTTTTGGCGACCACGTTGGCAACTTGGCGATTAATTGAACAGTGCAGAAATTGCTTGCTGTAGCGCCACCTGGAGGGGAGTTGCAACGAAGAGGATAGCGCAAAAACCTTCTCCACAAAAAAATTCATTTCATGCCAATTTTCATAGTGATTGGCTGGAGTGAAGCGATTTCATATATACAAACATCCATATATATGTACTAGCTTTTAAACACGGCTCCACTCGCGTTGATGTCTTTAAATAACTGTCAAAGTCGTAATCATTATCACTAAAAAGTAAATAATATAGTATAGTAATTTTTTTTATTGCTTGACTGGAACCAATAAAATTTAAAAATTCTAAAATTGAGCTTAGTTTTAAAAAACTGAAAACGTAATTTATTATAATAATTAACAACAAATATTCAATAACTTAAACTATTGATATTTTTAAAAATCGAAAGTATCTACGTCTAATATATAATTCCTCTTTAAAAGAACTCAAAACAGAATATTATTCTAAGATGCTACTGTATATCATATTATATGTTCTTCTGTCCGTTGCAAATAAGTGAATATTTGGGCATTGGACACACCGATCAGGCTACATATAGTTGGCCATGGGAAAAACATTGCTTTTCCAAATGCACCCCTGCTATCTGAAATGTTAGCTTTGTTAATAGCAACAGTAAAACTGGAAATTGAACTTGTTTGAATTGAAACGGTAGGTCAGTGGGGATACTTGGAATTCGAGGTATGATAACACTATCCTTTTTCATGACATGTGTTCAAATATTGGCACCAAATATATTCTGCATCAGTTTTGTGATCCAAAGCCTCGTTCCTTTACATAGTCGAGGAGCATCGAGATTTTGCATAAGTATAAATGGTACATTTAGTTTTAATTGAAGTTTATGTGAGGGTACACCCGAAAGTTCAAGTGAATTTAAGAACTCCGTGGGATATGAAGTACTTTGTTCTTTGTCCATGATTGTATTCACTGATAAATATTTCTTCAATCCCTCCCCCCTCCCCCGCACGTCGTTTAAATTTTCAATGTTGATTTTATGGACAATGTCATTGTTAGGCGCCAATATTGATCTTGCGCGCAACCACTGATCCCAATTTAAATTTTGTTGCAAGCCCGGGTAAATTTGAGCAATAAGATTTACATCATTTTCTTCAACGTTACAAAATTTTCTGGAAGTAAAACATAACCTCCAGCATTTGCGTCCAAACATCCATAACCAATTTTCAATTACGTCTCTACATAATGTTCCCAATCTACGTCATTATGAAGATGCACTTTCATATTCGTTTTCAGAATGAATTGTTCAACTTTTCCCCATAAGCTTGAATTCACCAGCTACCATTCCTCCTATAATATCTGTACTATCTCGTAAATCCTGAAGAGTCCGATTATAAACGCTTCTATAGCTTTCTTGTGAGACATCGTACTTTCATCCCATACTAAAAGCTTACATTGGGGAAGCATCCTGCCTTGAGAGCTATTCTTTCTGAAATTTCAGATGAGTGAATCTTCAAATGCAAGATTAAGCGATAATTTTAAAACGGAATGTGCAGTACGACCGTTGGTCAGTAAAATCGCGGCTATACCAGAAGAAGTCATAGCAACTGCTATCTTCTGGGTTTTTCTGATGGTCATTAATAATAAGTTTAGCAAAAACGTTTTTCTGGTTCCTCCATGGGCGTCGAGAAAAAAGAGTGCACCAATGCCGGATTCTATTTTACGTAACACTTCGTTCTGGAGTTTTGAAGGATAAATTCTGTTACTTGATGCAAAGCTATGAAATCGTAGTTTAATTCTCAAACAATTTCATTATCAAAGCTATTTCCGTCTACACGTCTAGGACTAATCATTCCAAAACCATGTAGCTTCTTCCCAACCATTCTGAAAACCTTTATTGCGTTTCGTTGTAGATGTGTTCATTGAAAGGCATATTCGGTTGTTTTTCCGCGCAAAATATCTTCCGCCATGTGGTATTTGTGCTTATTCCAAAGTTCACAAAGTAATAAATACTTTCAAAACAAATCAAACTTATCAAAACTATTAAAGTAATCAAAACCTTTTATGAAACTGTCTATTAATATTACCATAGAATTTTCAATATCACGCGCGCGCAATTCGCTAAAACTTTATTTCGTTTCCCTCTTTAAAAAGTGAGAGAAAATTTGCATTAAAAGATCTGGGATTGTCGGAATAGAGAACTTCTTAGCCAACTTGGCGATATTTCTCAAAGTTTGAGTTTGACATTTAATAAACGTAACGTAATAAACGTTAGACGTTTAATAAAAAAAAAACATTTAAAAAATTGATTTTTGTAAAGATGCTAAATTACACTATGTTTCAGTTATTTGATACAAATGTGAGAAAACTTTTATTAAAATTTCCATTATTGAACAAATGCATAATTTTACGCCAACTTGGCAGGAAGTAAGCAACGTCAAAGTTTTACCCGCATAGCTCCCGTTTCCGTGGGAATATGGAAATAAAATATATCTTATGTTACTCCCTGATAATGTAGCTTTCCATTGGTGAAAGAATTTTTAAAATCGAACCAGAAGTTCCCGAGATTAGCCGAAACAAACAGACAGACAGACAAAAATTTTAAAAATTGATTTTTTGAAATAAGTACCGTATATACATTTAAATGCATTTAATAAAAAGCTGCTAATTTGAAATTACAAACAGACACTTCAATTTTATTTATTTGTATATATAATAATAAGACGAAGTTCGTTGGAATGGATTCTTTAAACTGATATTGAAGAAGTAGTCTTGAGATTAATTGAATCTGTTTATTATACATCTTGAAAACATTTAAGCAAGACAAGGACGACACAATACACACGCACACAAACACTAGCTGCAGCACACTACAGGATGACAAGAGACAAGAGAGCGCGTAACCGTCTGCTCCGAGTTTTATACTGGCGATTAAGGTCGTACGACTCTTTTGTAACAGGAGTCGTGATTGGATGCAAATGCGCGCGAGCAATTAGATTAAGATTATAACGGTCTTGTGTAAAGAACTAGGAAATAATTTAACGGGGTAAAGTTAAAGAGAGTTAGAAGAAGTCATTAAACACACACACACACATATATATATATATACTAGCTGACCGGGCCCGGCGTTGCACGGGCTTTTATCGAGGGTATAACTTAATCCCCATGTTAATTTCCTCCTTTATTTCTGACGCCACCACTTCTGTGTGGGTGTGACACGTACGATGTGAGTGCATGACCCTTGAGTGCGTATCAGCTTTCTCGTTTAACATTTTCCCTTCTCTTGACAAAATCAGCACTTCCAACATTATTTTTCGAAATTACTTTGACTTCTTTGTTTCTTTCCTCTCCGCTTACCCCGGGGTTGCACGGACTTTCACCGAGTGAATAACTTCATCCCCATGGGAATTTCCTGTTTCCCTTAGGACGATAGCACTTATGTGTATGTGTGTATGCGCGATGTGAGTGATTTCTTTAACTATGTCATAAAAACTCCCTTTTTCGAAATTTGTTCTTAAGTTGGTGTGGTGTGGTAATTAGGAGAGATGGGTGAAAGCTCAGGTGTCGTCCTCATCACTTGACCTTGGCTTAAAATTTCGAAGTCCGTCGTCAAAAACTCTCGAGTAGGTGAACAGGGCGAATTTATAAATCACTCACCAATTTTCCAATTCTTTCGTTGCAGTTTTTTAGTCCTCGGAAACGAAAATGTAGGTTTTTTAAAAATAGTTGTATGTTGAAAAAAGACAGAAAAATAGAAATTTTTCAAATTACAAAATTTCACTACTATTTTAAATCTTGAAGTAAAATTGTGAGGATTTTTTGAAATGTTTGACACGTGGGAATATAGTTTCATGCAATTATCTTTTTTAAAGAAGAAATCATTAAACTATTGATTTAAGTATTTTGAGTGTTTTATTAAAATGTATTCAAAAAAGTTTTTAGCTTTTTATTTTTTAAATCACTGATTTGATACAAATAAGTATTTTAAATGAATCTCAGAAATGTATTGAATACATTCTTTCATCTTAATCTGACATCAATAATGATTTAATTTTGAAAATTATATAAAGAGAAAATGATGAAAATTGAAGCAAAAATAACTTTTTCACTCGCATTTTTTTACTCGCCAGATTTGCTGATTTTCGCATGTTTAAGTCAGAACTTTTTGGTGTAATCCTTGAATTAGATGTGAAGTTTCAGGTGAAACAGTTGAAAGCTATTTGGCGTGAAACCATTTTTCGACGCCAAGACCTGGCAAACTAAAATCGCGCATTTTTTATTAAAGTTTTTATTTTTTAGGGCTTAATTTTTAAGTTAATGCTTTCAAACTTCACACATTAATTTCGAAAACGAAGGACTTTCAAATAAAAATGTACAAAAAATACTGCTTAGATTATTTCTTGCGATAACGTTATTTTACAAAAATCACAATTTTTTTTTAAATCCGTAATTTTTAAGCACTTTTTTCAATCTTCGCACAGAAGTTTGATAACATTATTCTACAAACGAAACAAAAGTTTCGTATGATAATCTTAATAAATAACGAAGTTATTCAATGTTAAGTTAAAAATTTCGACAATTTTTCGAAAAATCTTAAAAAGAAAATTTGGGGAATTTTATTTTTTAAGTGACTGGTTCTAAAAGAAAAAGGCTTGAAGTTATTTAGTGTAGAATATCGTTTTCATAACACGAAAATAAATTCATACGCAACGATTTCGAAATAATTTTCATAAAAATGCATCGGTCTTAACTCGATTTTAAAAAAGTCATAAAAAATAGAAAATATAATTATTTTGCAAAAATAATTATGTTGTATCGTGGCGAAAGAAATGATCTTTCCGATACTGTAATTATTTTTTGTCTGATTTAAAAAACAAAAATCGGATGGCTGTTTAAATAACGTCGACAATACCGAAAAATTTCACCCTCTGTTCATTCACGACGCTAGGCTGGGGAAATAACGCGCAGGGTTAAGACAATTATACGTTTTAAGGTTTTTAATTAATATCTTTTTAACTAATTACAATATCGGAATGAAAAATAGTTTATGTCCTATTCTCAGACCTACTGAATATACGCACAAAATTTCATAAGAATCGGCCATACCGTTTCGGAGGAGTTTGGTTACAAACACTGTGACACGAGAAAATTTTATATATTATATATATATATATTTGTATTTGAATTTTACAAGCAGTACAACAAGCTCAAGTGTAATGTCAGTTTGTTTTGAAGAACACGGATTACATTTGTCATGTATCCGTGATGAGTTTAGCCCGCTACAACCAGTATGGAGGGTCATGAACTCTCATTTAACCTTAAACTTTATAAAGGAAACAAGGATGAAAAATAGAAAAACTTATTTATCACCCACGCGCATTCAATTATAATTCGAATAAAAATAAAGCAATTGAAGAAAATATTGCATTATATGTAAAAAAAAAAAAAAAAATACAATATATCTAGATGTAATAACAGATATCAAGAAGATTTCCCGATAAGGAGATTTTCATGCAATATGTTATCGAGAAAGTGGAAAGGCAAACAAACCTTTTGAGAAATATAACCAAAATATTTTACAGGAAAATCGATGTTTATATATCGATATCTTTTATATCTCAGATAAAATGTAACGTAAGTAAATTTGGAATAATTTTCTATTTGCGTCATCATTTTATGTACTTGTTTTTAAGATATCTGAGCTTCTCTCAGATGCATGACATCATAATAACATATTTAAGTATTGTTTTTTCCCCTTGAATAATTCATAATCGAATTGTAATAAAACACTCTCGATACAAGAGGATGAAACAATGAATTAGTCTGCACAGTAAAATATATATTATCAATATTAATGAAATAAATAGATAGAAAGAGTGAGAGGGGGGGGGTGAGAGAGAAATGGAAATAGAGAAATGAGATGAAGTGAGAGGAGATAGTATGGAGTGAGATGACAGAGTATGAGAGTGAGAGGAGACAGTATGAGTGTGAGAGGAGAGAGTGTGAGAGAATAAGCTCACTGTTTTAAAACTGACCACTTTAGCGGAGGAAAGTATCTAATATTTAAAATACACGCACTTGCACACTAAATAGATAGTTTAACTTACTACCTTGCACATGTTTTTTTAAATCGCTTAAAAAGGAAAAATAATTTCTGTTAAATAAACCCCTAACTTATATTTCTGAAAGAATTCAAACGCAGATATGATGATTTAACCATCACTACATATGTACCTAGCATTTTTAAGAATATCGAGTAAAATTCTAAAGAAAATCAATTATCGTTTTCCATGTTTGCTATAAGCAGAGATATCCGAGTCGAAATATTTCTAAGCTTATTCTTCATGAAATTCTTTGTCGTGGAACGAAAAATTTAAATCATAAAATAACTTTTACCTTTTTGATTTCAATAATTGTTTGGCAATAATTATATTTTGTCTTTAAATTTCAATTATATCCTTCTAATAAATTTAAAGTTAATTTTCAAATGATTACATAGTTTAAGATGTGTTAAGTAAATTCATTGTGTGTGTTCTACTGAAAAATTAATTACTTTCTATTTATATTAACGATTGTGTTCGTTCAAGATTTATAAATGCTATTTAAGCAATTTGCTCAATCCGAATATTTGAATAATTTGAATAAAATCTATAATTACGACACACCTTGTAATTTTGAAGGATGGTCAGGAAACAAGGAACATATTTCATTTAGCAATTAATTTTCTTATTTTACATACCCCACCTATGCGAGGACTTTGAGCTCCGAAGGATTTGACATGAATCAGCTCCTTTTACTGGACAATCCTTTAGTGGAACTAGGACTCAGACATTCTATCAAATTATAATGAGCCAGATTTAAAGGCGATTCAGGTAACAAAAACCCTTTTAGTAGAGCCATTAGGGTTAGCCGTTGGGAAGCATTTGCTAGGGTGATGATGATGGGAGATAATCTAGTTATTGATATTTTTCTTATTATGATATTTTTACTGATGCTTTATTTCAAAAATTATCCATAAACCTTTGATATTTCTATCCTTAAATATTTAATAAGATGTATTATCTCAGTAAAGATTATCCATTAATATAGATTTTAAATTGCTGAAAAAATGTATTTAAAGCTATGCGGTTATAAAATGTGAAACATGAAGTTTTAGGCATTTTAAAACAAATTTCAAAGTACTATAATGCGCCAAATTTTTCACCAACATTTAATATGAGAAAATAATTTTTTTTCTTATAGCCTTCCATCAATGCTCACATAAACATTACTATACACTATACACGAACTATTTTTATCCTTTATGTGATAATATAGCTTTTTTCTGAGTCCAAACTTTCAAATAATTTCCCATTGCATAAAATTGATGCGATCGCAGCATTTCGACGATGCAGTTTAATGAATTTAAAACAAGTAATACAAAAAAAAATTTAAGCCAATTCCTACATTGAATGGATGAGTAGAAAGTATTTTAGTAACGATTGAAAATTTGAATATATATATAGGAAGAGAGTGAACTAATATAGTAGGAATTGTGAAAAAAGAGCATGATTTGTTTGCATTGTTGTAACAATGCACACCCGGTTTGGCTAGTTTCGCTGAAAAACCGCTTTTCGGCGCTAACTTTTGTCATTGTTTTAACAGTTATATTGTTACAACAATGGACACGAATTTAATTTGGCGTCGAAAACCGGTAATTAATTAATTAATATTTGAAAAAAAAACTGTAACAACAAGTGTCATCTACTACAGGTTTCAAAAAATTTACTTGAACTTTATTGGACGAATAGAAATTATTTTATTAACGATTGAAAATTTGAAGAGATAAATATATATATATATAAATAAATAGAGAGAGAGAGAGAGAGTGAGCTAATAGTAGGAATTGAAAAAAGCTGTTCAAAAGCAAAACCTTCGTAGCAATGAAAGCTTTTTTTGTCATCGTTTCACTCCCCGAGGAAAACAAGATAGAAAAATAGAAACAATGCATATCTTCGAATAATTCGAGTCGCAAGTTTAATCTTGTTTTATAATCTGCGATTTTTGTTTACGAGATACATATATGCATTTTACGTTAGTGAAATCTTCTACCTACGGTCCATTGTGTAGTAGTACACAGTCGCGTAACTGACACTGATTCTTGGCTGAAAATTGCCCGTACGTGGAATCTCCTGATTGCTTGATTTCATTATGAGACATCGCTATTCAGCTTGAAGATGGCCTTAAAATTATTAAATGCTTTATTGTTGTTTTGAATGGAATTCTGATTATGTTCCATCTTGATAATATTCAGACGATGATGTCGAGTTAAAGGTATTGAGTCATGCGTCGACTTTTAGATAAACAAAGTAAAATTTACCTTGTGTAGGATATACTCGTGTTTTCCAGAAAATAAGAACTAAACGAAATTTAAGTTACAGAACGATTTTTTTTCAGACTACTCGTAATGTATTCCTCCTCCCCCAAATAATCTCTAGCTAAGATCATCAAAGAAATGAGAGCCATGCATTACCAAATGATTAGTTGAAGTTTAGATACGCTTACATTTGATGACTGAGGACGTTTAAAGGCACACTCCTACAGGGTTAGGGCCTAAAGCCTTAATCACGGGGTTAGGGATTTCGTTTCGTTCATGACCCAATCTCAATAATATCATGTGATCCAAGCGATTTTAATCGTCAAATGTTACTACCGGACATATTTATCGAAAAACTAAGAATTTTGAACTATATGCCAACTGGCTACAGTGACAAGGGTGCGTTGTCCTTTCTGTATGTCCTCCTTTGTCTTTGTGGTTTTTAAAGCGTTTTATACCAAGCACTATTAGACCCAAACGTTCCAGCCTGTATATAGGTTGTTGATTTCGAGTATATTGAATTCGGGGAAGAAATGGAGCTCCTTTCTGACAATGTCAAAAAGAATTTCTGGTTCCTCGCCTGTTTCAGACTTGCTACTGGTCATGACTTTTTTTGTTAGATTACCTGTAGCGAAAGGGAAGTGAATTTTGTGACCAAGATGCAGCCATGGCTGAAGATCACTTTAAAATATGTCATGCTGTTTTTAACTAGGAGGGCAATTCGGAAACTAACCACCGTTTGGGCGTGGCGCTGGAAGTACAGCTCGGAGCGCCCTCAATCGAATGCACGAGCGATCTCTGATTCAGTAAGCTTCCAGTCGCCAAATGAGAGAGTCGTAGGGCCATGAGTTTGTTAGTTATAACGTGACAAAATGTGTGCTGCCACAGAAAATTCCGCGAAATGGGAGGGGCGAGGAGTGGTAAGGTTTCTTTTGGCCAAAAAACCTGTCAGCAGTGGATATCCATCATGAATTGTGTGCCGTATACGGGCCAAACATTTTGAGTGAAGGTGTAGTGCGTCAATGGATACGCTTTTTTAAGGACGGAATAACAAACATTTATGAGGAATCACGAAGTGAAACACTGTCTGTAGTGAGTGCAGATCTCATCCGATTACCCTCTAATCACTGCAATGAAGAAGTGGTTTGGGGGACAGCATTTAGCTGTCGATGAGGAACTTAAAAACGCTGCGACACATTGGTTTAAATTGCTGGTGACCGCTTTTTATTCAGGAGGAATTAGTAAATTGACAAAACGGTACGACAAGTGCTTGAATAATAGGGGAGACTATGTTGAAAAATAGAGGAGAGTTGTACTTTTGATATGTAAATAAATTTCTCCCCCCTCTGTCCTAGTTTGTTTTTTACAGAAATTTGGAGGTTACTTTCCGAATTGCCCTCGTATATATTTAAATGCTGTTAAATTTGCCTTTGATGACTTCCTTTTTTATATTTCTGTATTATACTGGGCTGTTCATCGACCTATGACCGAAAGCTCGGATATGCGCATAGGATAAAAAAAATATTCGTCTGTTATCCGTGACAAGGCCTAGGCTTAGCCCCATAGACCATCGTTACTTCGAAAGGCGGCAATTGGTTTGTGGCTAAGTTTTTGAGATTGTGAGTCACGCACATTTATCTGTTGCAGGTTACATTTCGTATGAGTATTCGACAACGTATGCTATATACTTTTGACTTAAAAGAATCTTAGATGGAGCCTACTTTTGCACAGAAGCCCAAGGGTTCAAAAAGTCTTAAGACTTCATTGTTGATGACTAACAAATATTGTCAGCCAGAATTTTTCATCATTGGCCGTATCTCCAAATTTTTAATGTTGCAATAAGCAAATAATTGAAAATGTAGTTAACGCACGGAAATTAATGACCACACAGACAATAGAGTAGGGAGAAATCAAACGAGGAAATATAGTGAAGTCTAGGCCGTAAAAGGTCGTGATTTAAATGATATCGTGACGTAATCACGAGAAACAATTTAAAGACATCTATTACCCACTTCATTACAATACTTATAAAACTAAATGCATTAACATCTCTTCATGTTTAGATTAAGTATTTGTAACAATCATTCATGAAAAAACAATTCAATTTGCTTGACCATTTAAATAACATTTATTCTAATATTTTTTACTTAATGAGATAAATGGATCGATAGAAATCACTTTGAATAATTACCTGGGGGATACTCATGTATTACGTAATCAAAAATTGAAAAACATTTTCTTGTATTGGATATTTAAATTTTTTGTGAACGTTATTGTAATCAAGAACAAAAGAATTATTTAAATTAAATGAGGCCTCAATGCCTTTCAATTGAATAATAAAGATGAATTTGAAAATAAAATTGAAAATCTTGATTGTACAGTAAAATATTAAAATTGAGACATTTTTGTTATTAAATTCATATAAAATAATTTAAATTGCACTCAAGAAGTTATAACTTAAATTGCAATTTTCATATGGAAGAATGGCCATTTTATAAAATAATTTAAAAAATGAGACGAATTAAACTTCTAGTGGTATTCCTAATCAAACCAATGCTATTGCTATTGCTTAATCGAACCTTAATTTAATAAAAGCTTTATTTTTTTTATTTTTTAGTCAAATATATGTTGCAAAGATTTTTCTGTGAAGAGTTTTAAGAGGAGGGAAGCAAGGGAGTTGTATAACTTGAGTATTTTTCTCATTGAATTTAAAGAAAATTTTATTTTATTTATTTAAAAATAAGAATTTAATAATTTAATACAATGGACTAACAGAATAATACACATAAATTAGGAGAATATAAAAGCATCAATTTAAAACAACCATCAACGCAATTGCGAACACAATTATGAATTTCATTGTATAAAAATTCAAAATAAGTCTTTTATTATATAATTAACTAGCTTCAAGTAGAGTTTTCAGTTTCTTAAAAATAAAAAATATTTCTCTTGATATAATAGCTGAATTGTAAGGAGAGTAAAACCCGATTCAAAACAGAACATCGAAAAATGTAAAAGAATTTTTTAACGAGTGCTTTTATTACTTAAATATTATGTCTCTTAAGCCCTCACCACGCCCCTTTGTCGTCGATTTTCACAAGCCCCTTTTTGTAGTGGATCTTTACTCCATGAAAGGAAAGTGCTGCTTAATTTCTAGTCTGTAGGTCTAATAGTTAGGGAGATCTCGTGATAAGTGTGTGAGTCATTTTTCTCTTATATACATAAAGATTGTTTGACGAAATTTCATTTTCTATTTTACATTAAAAAACTCTTCTCAAGAAATTTGATAAGCTCCTACTTACAATACTTCAAGAAACAAAGTAATTATAGAATTCTATAGTTAATATTATTGCACAACTTTAACGGAACTGTAAAACATACAGAGGCATTGTCTCTTTAATAGTTTCCTCATAAAAAACTAACTGTAATTATATAATAATAAGTAATTAAGTATAGTTTCCTCATAAAAAACCATCCTTATTTTTATATAATTACAGATCCCTCTTGTCCTTTTTATTGGTTTCTCATAAACCTCTTAGTTACTTATTGATAAATTTCTAAGAGTTTTAGAAGCTAAGAAGGTTTATTCTTTTTATAACATGGAATTTTTTAAAAAAGATTTCTTTAAAAGATTTTGAAATTAAAATTTATTGATCATAATTCAAAGAACTTTTTCCTCTACGTAGAATATTTTTTTTAAACTTTTCATCAAAATTATAGTTTTACTGCCCTTGTAATTTTAAGAATTAGTTCATTTGGATTTTAAAAAAAAACTCATAATCAGTCTTTGAATTTTTCTCAAAATTTTTTCACTTTACAGGAAATTTTGAAAAGAAATATTTTTATAAAACTGTTCAACATTAATAGCGTTTGTTCGATATTTTGATCATAATAATTTGTAGTTAACAATAAACTTGACTAATCAAAAGCTATAAGCTATGGTAAGAAGTGTACGAATAGTAAAAGTAGTAATTAAATTAAAATAGAAACATACGTGTACCTTGGGACATGGTAACCTAGTAGCCATGGTCACGGACTCTTGACCGGCGTGTCATGAGTTCGAGCTCTTTTGCCTCTGAAAACCCTGCACAAAGAGAGGATGATCCATGTTAGATATAAACCATAGTTCAAAGCCTTCCCACTGGCGAAGCAGGATAGTTTGGCGAGGGGTCGTTGGCTTAAATGCTATCCCAGTCTCTTGACTGGGGGTCAAATTACGAGGTTTGATGCCAATAGTTTTGTAGTGTGACTTTAATTAACACTGACTCTCATTCGGCCTTTTCTTACAGCACAATAAATTACATTGGATAAAATTAAAAGTTTCCTTTTCTGATATTTTACATGGCAAGATCAAAAAGTTCCTGGAATAGGTCAACTATAATTATTTAATCTTATTGACCTTCAAGGTACTGCCCTCCTGCATCCACACACTTGTTTTAGCGTTCGTATAACTGTTCAAAGTAGTTCTGGAATCCTTTTTTTTAGAAGTCATTCAGTTGCTTCGCCGCACTTTGTATCACATCTTCTGGATACACAAAACAATGTCCCTTGAATTTCATTTGCAGCCAATGAAACGGGGGAAAATCCTCTAGTGCTGGGATAGTTTCCGTATGCTTTCTTCGGCATCTCTAGCGTTTCAAGGTAGGTTCTCAAGCAAAACACAGAATTTGATGTTTGCAAGCTGCTAAAAGAAGGCATTGAAAAACCCGACGAATAAAAAATTAGCTTTGTCAAATATAATCTGCAGCTAACTCTAACAGTACAGTAAATGAATTCCAGATAGCTGTGTGTTTTCCTTATTAGTTCTGCCAATCCCCAAAACAGATATTTCCCCTCCTTTCGTGAATGCAGGAGATCATTTCGGGAACTATTTGACTCTAGTAGTATGCCTTGATACATTGTAATGGAATTTAGTCCTTTTTTTCCTTAAAAAAATAGAATGGATTTTCTGAGAAGAATCTATCACTACCTTTAAGGTATCCGATTGCGCTGGGAACCGTGATTTTGCAATAGCGCACAAACGAATATTTTTTTAATATTTCATGTCACTTAGATTAGAATACATATATAAAATTGTTTTAAGTACGTTATTACAATAAAAATTATTTAAATGTAATATTTTGGCAAAAATGAATATTGAATTACCTATTTTCAAAACATTCTGGTTTTAAGGAAAATGTTCATATAATAATAATATTTTGTCTATATATAGCTCAGACCTCTGTATAGAACCTGAACTGGGATTTTTGAAATATATATATTAGAAGTGGATTTATCTATATTTTAATACATCAAAGTGTGGAGAAATTTTAACAAAAAACATCAATAATTATTTCAATTGGTATTAACTCTGAAAATAATGCGAATTTTTCAAAAATCATTATTCAGGCTCCTTGGATTAGTGTTATCTATGTATAAACAAAATATCAATATTATAGAAACATTTTTCATAAAAGGAGAATGTTTTGGAAATAAGTAATTCAAAGTTCATGTTTTGCCAAAATATCGCATTTAAATATTTTTTTATTGTAATAATATTCTTAAAACAATTTTATACGTGTATTATAATCTAAGTGATACCAAATATTAAAAAAGATATTTGTACGCTTTTCCAAAATTACAGCTCCGAACGTAGTCGTGCGGATATCTTAACTTACTAAATAATTTTTAATCTCATATTTCTTGGCAGTGCACTTTTAAGGAGCTTAGTACATATTTTTTGATAGAGCTATTCATATCACCAACATGTTTTTAGGATGCTCTACAATTTCTCTAGGAAAGTATTTTGTACGGCAGTAAGAATATCTTTCTCTTTCTTTAAACTCTTAACTCGACCATTCTTTGACAGATTATGAATTGTAGAGTCGTGTCAAATTATTTAGAATATTCTCACAAATGTCAGAAAGTGAGATCATTATTCTATAATTCAAACATTCCGTGTATTTGGATTAATTAAATGTACAATTACTAGGCTTCTAATATACCAAATGAAAATATGCTAAAAATATCTTAAAAGTATGTTAAAGAAGTTCCATTGCAAGATAATTACACTTGAATTTAAAAGCTTTTAAATTATAAATATATCGAATGGCTTTCATATACTGTAGCTGTGTGGCTGCGGAAAATTTAAATTATACTGAACTTAAAAACGTCTATTCATGAAATAATACTGCAATAAATATACTTAAGTATTTAATGACCGGCGATTAATTTTCTTATCTTTGCTCAAAAAATATATTTTTCTTTTCTTCTAAAATTATGCTGTCAGTCTCTTAAAATACAATTAGATTGTTATAAAATGTTTTCTTTCCTGGAGAAAAAAAATAATTGTAAAGAGAAAAACTCTTTAAAAATATCGGATACAGTCCGCTTTATTGTACTTGATGAAAGCTGTTGTATATTTAAAACATAAGAATGAAGGAAAAAATAGAAATGTATTATACGAAGGAAAGTACAAAATATTTTTAAGACAATTATTTATCATTGCATTTTCTCTTTTCCCTCAATTTCGAATGTTCTACAACGAATTTGTATAATTTAAAGGATGAGCCAGAAGTAAATGTAAAAAAGGTGCGGTTTTTTTTATATCGCATGATTCTTTATAGATAATAAAGACGCCCTCCAAAATGAAATGGAAAAGATCCATTTATTTAAACTGGCAGGCGAGAGATTGTAATTTACATTTTTAATGAATTTTGCATTTTGAAGTTAATTTTTATATGAAACTGGAAGGAGAGCACTATTTATTTTTGGCAATTGTTAATAGTTAAACCTTCGATGAATTTAAATACCTTGGTAAAATAATTAATGATAAAAATAAACTAAGAGCAAAAGTTGATAACAGAATCAAAATAGCTGATAAATGCTTCTTCGAGATCAGGAGAAAATTAAGATCTAATTTAATCAGCCGCAAGACTAAAATAAGAACACTTCCAAAACACTAATATTACCTATATTGCTTTATATAAGTGCAATATGGACCTTAAACAAATATATAACACACTCATTGGACATGTTTGAAAGAAAAATTCTCAGAGCTATCTTTGGTCCAATAGAGAAAGGAGGACGGGGCGAAGAACCAGTCATAACTTTTCAATTGTGCAGGCCTTATCGGCAACCACAAATAACGCAAGTCATTCGTAGATTAAGATGGCTTGATCATATTTGGAGAAGCTCGAAAGATACTCCCATTAAGATCTTGACATTTAAAAACCCCGATGGAACCCGAGCTAAAGGAAGACCACAAACTAGATGGTTGAATGACATTGAGAAAGACTTAAATACATTGAGAATTAAAAATTGAAGAAGAGCTACAAATAGAGAACGCTGGAAAGAGAGCGTGGTTGAGGCAGCCAAGGTCTGCAAGACAGCATTTCTCAAACTGTGGGGCGCACCCTCCCCTAGGGGGTGTGATAACTCTACACGGAGGGCGCGAGCATGTTGAAAAGTCGAAAAAATTATTAATTTACTGAAAATAAACAAACAAAATACGGTCTGACATAATAAAATATAAAATACACATTTGTACTGATATAATACACTTATAAATGTATCAGTACATTATAAATACAATGTATTTTATAATTAATTGAACAATATTAGAAGTTAAAAACACGTTTAATAATTACCAGTGAACCCATGGGCTTGTCATATATAAATTTATATATAAAAATTAACACCTATATTGATAGTTTATGGTTTATAATTAATCCATTAACTGCCAATTGAAATACACGCAATTCGCTCCCCATACCACCGTTTTCCACGTAGGCGCGCGTATGTGATGTATTGGGAGAAATGAAAAGGAATAAATAAATAAAAACTTATCTGAAATAAGTAAATCCTTCACAAACACTATTGCATTCCAAAGCCTTCGGAATAATTTTATGGATAGCAGTGACAGAGAAGATCGTACTTCGGAAAGACGTATATATACGTCCGTGCAATTAACGTTTTAAGGGAGCGAGACGTTTATATACGCCAGTGGCACTTAAGAGGTTAAAGTCGTACTGTAGCTTTTGCGTCAAAGTATAGTATTACTGAATTCATTACATTGATATTGTGTGGAGAGGGAGCGATGAAAATATGATTGAATATTGGGTCGCAAATATTGAAAGTTTGAGAAGCACCTCTGTAAGGGGTTGTTGTGATTTTGAAGAAGAGAAGAATTGTTTATGTTTAGGTAGTTTCGCTGTCTTTTAGTCCTGCCGTATAGAGGGCACTGATGCACATTAAATCTGTCGAAGCTCAAAATCCTCCCAATTAATATATTAAATGTAAGGTTTCACACAATTATTATGCTCTTAAAAGCTCATTTTTTCCCTCTACTACTTATATATTGTTTATTACCAAAGCTTGATAATTTGTCTCCAACCGGAAGAGTATATACTTTTTGTTTGGATAGAAAATCGTACACATTGTAAACAACAAAAACTTTTATTGTGGATAAGAAATTTCAGAAAAACAAGCGAGATGAAGAATAGAAATACAGTAGAGTCCTGAAAACTCAACACTCGATGACAGGGCAGTCCGGATAACTCGGCCACATCTTTGCAGGTCTGATTATGGTCGATGCAAAAATGATTGCTGCTGTCAGTTAATAAAATTTTTTTGAAGAATGGTGAAGACGTCGACGTTGAGGACACTGTACAAACTTTTTAAATATCACACAGGGAGGGACTAAAGGCTTTCGAAATCCCCTTTAGTATTTTGAAAGTCACCCATCTGATATAGTGGTTAGTGGCATTGACTGCTGTGCCGTTGGGCCTGAGTTCGAAATGCCGGAGAAAGCATGGATATTTGTCAATGTATAGTGCCTTCTTGGTATGGGGGTATTCTAAAAAGCCGTCAAGGTGAAGGTTCATGGAAAGTCCTTGACCACCCTCAAATATGTTGTCTTTCAAAATTGGGGTGAAACTGAGCCAAATCGTACTGCCACTTTTATGATGCTCAAAGCTACGGATAACGACAGGCGTAAATTTCTAGCCTCTTTCCATGATGAATATCGTGGGCTTCTATCTGACACCGTCATACTGGTAGCATTAAAAACAGTATTTTGAAAAGCAAGGCGGGTCGGTAATGGACTTAGTGTTCTTGCGTATGAAGCAGCAAAACGCAGAGTGCAGTATGGAAGACAACAGGACATTATGCATTTCTTTAAAAAAGTAGCTAAGTTTTGCAAAGTCTGTACTTAATTTTCATTTTAGACAACCTTATGCCTTCATAAAGTATTTTTCAGAGGCGTGTCTAATCAGGTAAATTAATGTATACTATGTATTCATTAATTTTCATTTTCATGTAGTAAATGCTCTATGGCTTCATAAAGTATGTGCTTTTCCTATGTTTAAGAGTTTTTGAGCAGTTTATATTTTATTGTATTTCCAAGCAGAGAAGCAAAACACACACAATATTTTCTGAGGAAACATTCTTTTTTAATGCCATTCTCGATAACCCGGCATTTTCCCAAACTCGGCTACCCTTTGGTCCACATTAAGCCCGTTTTCGAAACTCTACTATTCTAATTAAATATATATCTAAGCACTTTTTATCACTGATATCAGTTATTTTAAAATAAATCGCAATATATAATTTTGCAAAATAATGAAAAAAACCCCATTTTTTTCCAATAAAATGTTATTTTTTTGAAAAAATTATTCAAAAATAACTTGAAAAGAAAAGTATAATTGTTATTAGCTAATTATCTTATATATTCATAAAATCCTAATTATATGTTATCTTTTTATTTAATAAAAAAGCAATTATAATAATTAAGAAAAATAGTCTGTTCCAGTTACAGTAAACGTGCTATTAAAACACAAATTAAATTGTCTAGACAAAACTAAATGCTGCATAATCACATGCCCACGTTTTTCTCTTTTTAATGAAAATGTCATTGAAAAAGTAATTTCTGAAGCCATCGCAATTTCACCGGATAATGGTTCTTCAAATGATCCAGGATCATAAGACTCTTTTCATTCCTTCAAACAAGCCATCAAGGAAACAAATGCAAATTTATTACCTGTTTGTAATTCAAAAATAAATCGCTTGAAAAGAATCTTTAAACTGACTTTCGTGTTCAGCGGATATTTTCCGCTAAGAAAATTATTATCTGCGCTTCTTTTATAAAACTTAAGATAGAACAATTGGATGGAAACAGATTCCATAAGCTCCAAAAGTACACATTTGGAAACTTTACGTGTAGTTGTAATAATAATGTATGCAAAATACTTATGTCTATAATCGCAGCATTTATAAGTATGAAATTGAACGTAATGAGTGCAATAAGGATAACATATTTTTAGAATGTTTGAGTATTGTATACAAGCATAAGATGAAATTTTATGTTTTTAAATATGTCTAAAAAATTAATGACTCAGTCCTTATTTATGTTGCTCATGAGTGGAATTTCAAGCCATAAAATCAAAATTAAAAAAGACGCATTTACTTTTGCGACTAGCATTCTAAGTCATTATATTATTTTAGCTTAATTTTATGACAAAAATTCTTCGAAAAGCTCAAATAATGAAACTTGGAATCAGTAACGCAACGTACATCCCTGCATTGCTGGGGGCCCTGGGATTTAGGGGCCTTAAGGCTTGACTGGCGCCAAGTGCGTAAGATCCGGCTTGGAGCCCAAAACATGACTGCATGGGGGCTCTAATATTCTCCGTTACGCCGCTGCTTGGAGTTTCGCTTTCTTAGTATAAAATTTATAAGGAAACGGAAAATTATTTAAGGATCACACTTGTAATTTTTTAACTAAATTAAAAAAAATATTTTTTTTATTTATTATGTTTAGGTTTAGCACTGAACCCTTCTAATGTTTCTTATAATAGATTTTGTGATATCGTTACTGAAGGTAATAACGTCTTAAGACTACCCTAAAATTGAGAATTTTGCCAAAAATTGACAAATTTTCTTTATGATTTTATTTTATAGATCATCTTATTAGCTTTATAAAAATATAAAGTTTATCATTTTCTGTTCACTAGAACAAAAACTACAAGTGTTTTAGTAAACGCAGATGTCATTACTTTAAACAAGATGTCACGCTTTAAAACACGTTTTAATCGAAATGTGTGTGTGTGTTTTTTTTAAATACTCAAACGGGGCCAGCGATTGCTAAAAAAGTTTTGAAAATAATTAGCTGAAATTTTTTGTGTATGTTCTGAATAATAGTAGAAGTGTTTTAACTTTTAGATTTATCAATCACTGTTTTATTACCAAATTTACAGCTCCTTATGGGAATATAATTACTGTTTTTTTAAGCAATTTCATATAATAACAAAGATAAAGTGCTCTAGTTTTTATAAAAGCTAAAATATCTCTTATCCTGTAGGTCATTTCAAAAATGAATAACATAGCAACACATCAGAATTGTAAAAATTGAAAATCTGTTCATAAACTTTCGGTACAGAATGGGCAACGTTCATGATAATTTTTTGTCCAATTTCTACCCATTCCCCCCCCCCCCCCATTTTAGTAATAATAATTTTTTTTTCTCTTCTTAATTTTAGCATATTTTTTCTTAAAATGTACTAAACAAATCTAAAAACAACAAAAAATCCCCATATCTTCATTTTTTTAAAAAAAATTTTTGTCGCAAGTAGTCGGATACCTTAATATACAGTTGTTTTTTAATTTTAAAAAAGCAGGACACATGAAAATAAAAATTCAAGCATAAATTAATAAAAACATTTTGAATAGGTGGAGTGAGAGAGTGTCTATTACCGTCGCACCATAAGGCACCGTGAGGGCTATTGGCGATGGACTTCGTAATTTTAAACCATGGTCAAGTGAAGAGGACGACATATAAGCTAGCATACCACGCTAACAGAAGGACTATGAGGCTCGACAGATTTAACGTGCACCAAACCCTTTACACGGTGGATCTTCAGTGGAACTCGAACTCGAACTTATGACCCACTGTCCACGAGTTCATGACCACTAGGCTACCATGGCCAAAAAATTCCAACATTTTGAGTAGAAAAAGTATTTTAAGTATGTTATATCTATATATTTTTTAAACTCTCTCTTACGTAACGAAATTTATTAGAGAGTTTTTTGTTGCCTGTGAAAAGTAGCATAAAAACTTGTAGTAAAAATGATTAATTTAATAGAGTGCAAAAGATACGGATATTTCTATTAAAGATCTAATTTTCCCGCTATTCAGTTATTACATTCTTAAAAAGTCATCCTTATTTTTTACTCAACAAGAATTTAAGTACTGGTTTCATATTACATACTCTTTTGAAAAAACAAACCACGAAGAAAATGACCATTTTTATTGAAATTAAACCTGCGTAAGGCATATACACAAGAAATGAAATAATTGAAAAGTCAAAGAATCCAACTATATGTTTAACAATTACACGCTGAGTGTTAAAATATATAAGTACCGTAAAATATATCCGGCGTGTAACGCGCACTTTTAATACTAATAATAAGATTGAAATTTACGGGAGCGTATTATATACGCAGGATATAGAAATAATAGCTTTAAAAATAAAAAAATGAAACGAGCATAAAATAAATTATTATTCTACATATATCGAAATTCTATTTATTTAAAAGAAATGATGTTCCTTATATGATCTTGAAGGGTTGTAGTTCTAGAAGTGTTTAATATTTTCAAAAGCTTTGGATTATACTTCGAATAAATGACTTTAAAACATAAAAGTACTTCTCAGGTATATTTCAAGTTTCTTCGTAAAATAAGGGGTGTGCATTATACTGCGAATATACCTGAAAATTTAAAAAAAATGCAGTTTAAAAGTATAGGTGCGCGTTATACGGCGAATACACCTGAAAATTAAAAAAAAATGCAGTTTAAAAGTATAGGTTCTTGTTATACGGCGAATACACCTGAAAATTAAAAAAAAATGCAGTTTAAAAGTATAGGTGCGCGTTATACGGCGAATACACCTGAAAATTAAAAAAAATGCAGTTTAAAAGTATAGGTGCGCGTTATACGGCGAATACACCTGAAAATTAAAAAAAATGCAGTTTATAAAAGTATAGGTGCGCGTTATACGGCGAATACACCTGAAAATTAAAAAAAATGCAGTTTAAAAGTACAGGTGCGCGTTATACGGCGAATACAACTGAAAATTAAAAAAAATGCAGTTTAAAAGTATAGGTGCGCGTTATATGATGGATTGTACAGTAATTGGCGAAACCCTTGCCTTGATAGTGATGCATGCATTTTTGTCGATGTAAAAAATAATAAAGATGCTTAATTTCATCTTGCGATACGTTCTGCCAAACATTTACCAACTGTTATTTTAGATATGCAAAATTTTTATGAACCCAAATCTGTATAGTTTAACCAAAAGTCCGTACAAGTTCAGTTACCGAAATGTGTTTGTTGAATTTGCTGGCCAAGAAAAAATATAAATAGCACGGTGGCATAGTCCAGAAATATGAGAGCTGCATGGGGTCAGACAATATTAACTTGCAAAATAGACCCATGTTGATTTTTCATGAAAAGTTACATAAGCACTGTATGTCATCAACATATCACTGAGCAATTAAAAATGTGAATAGAGACAATCTGCTGTCACCAGAAATAGCACTTTTATTTTAAGATTTCATTTTGAAAACAGCTTTCGTAAAATTTTTATTCAAAAACATTTATTACAACATTGATCGATACAGTTTCCTGTTTAGTTGTTGTTTTAAAATGGCAAAGAAGGAATTCGAAATTTTAAAAAAATGACTCAATATATTAAAATATTAACGCTTTCAGAATCTTTATTCAGAACCATTGAATGATTGATTTAAATATTCTTCATATATATAAAAGGAAACAAATCTAACGGAAAGAGAAGGTTAGATTATATGCTGTATACCAGTACAATCAAGAAATTGAAGAAAAAAAAACTGCTGTTCAAAATTTTCTTAATTTAAATTTAAATTTTAAAAATATAAATTCTTAACATAACTCATATTTCTAAGGAGAAAAACTTTTTCAAGTTCTTTCCTTATCAAAGAATCTAAAAATCACTTTAAAAGGAAAGTTTGTCTTTTAATGTCAAAATTAGAAAAGACGTCTTTTCTTTTAACAAAAGTATCCGTACTAATGACTGATAAATGTTACTTGACTTTTATCTTTTCATCTCACACATCATTACATGTATGACTATCTGAGAGAAGACAAAGATGTGCCAAATGATTTGTGCTCAGGTGGGATTTGACACTTTTGTTTGACAGTTTTCAGAAGGAAAAGACATTGACAGGTTGAAAGAGAAGTTTTAAATATACAAAAGCGGAATTTTTCTCTGATTAACGTTGAACAGAAGTAAAAAAAATCGTTTAGAGAGTCAAAATTTTTTACTTCACTTATAACTAAGAAATATTTTATCTCTGTCAAGATTGTCAGTTAAATTTTAAATATGCTAGTTTTTGCTACATTGATTGAATTAAAATGATATAAATATAATGTCTAGCCGGTGAGAGAGCGACAACGTGTCTCTAAGTACTTGTTGTTTTTTTATTTCTAATTATCGCAATTGAAAATAAACAAGTTATGTAAAAAAAAAAAAATTAAGTCAATTCCTACTTTGAAGGGATGAATAGAAAGTATTTTATTAACGGTTGAAAATTTGAACAACATATATATGTATGTAAGGATAATTATATTAGATCTAAAATTAAATCCCTAGCCCACTTCTAACTTTTATTTTCCCGTTACATCTTCAAGTATTAAATTTATTATCCAGTTCGGGAATGAAGAACACATGGGTTACACAGAACTGCCGCTCCCGACCATTAATTTTTATTACCTAAAAATGTCATGCTTAAATTCTCAAGTATATCTCTTCAATAAGAAGCGTACTTGAAGAACATATGGTTTTTGAAGGGGCCGCCTATTCAGATATTTAACACGTGTCCGTCTCTCTCTCTCTTAGCAATCAGATTCAAAAGTGATTTCATAGAATATAGACAGTTCAAAATAAAATGTCTTGATGTTCACACGAAATGTCTTGGTATTCACTCCCTATATATATATATATATAGGGAGAGAGTGAACTAATAGTAGGAATTGAAAAAAGAGCATGATTTGTCTGCATTGTTGTAATAATGCACACCCGGTTTGGCTGAAAAAACCGGTTTTCGACGCCAACTTTTGTCATTGTTTTAACAGTTACATTGTTACAACAATGGAGATGAATCTAAGTTAGCATCGAAAACTGGTAATTAATTCAATTTAATTAATGAGATAATATTTGAAAATACTGTAATAACATCAAGTGTCATCCACTAAAAATTATTTGAACTTGATTGGGAAAGAGTATATAGGGAAAGAGTGAGCTTATAGTAGGAATTGAAAAAGTAGTTTATAATGTAATACTTTTTCAATGTTAACTTTGCAGAACACAATTAAGAAAATATTCTTACTTCTCAAGTTATGTTAGTAATGTTGTTAAACTGAATTGAAAATAATGACTTTTATAGAGAAAGTTCTTTTAAATTAAACTTTTGATTTGTCTTTAACAATTGTTTTTATTTGCAGCGAAATTTTAATTGCGTTTTAAGTTTACACAGATTTATTTTACATCAGAATTCAAAAGTATTTCACAGTGATTATACAAAATAGTCTTTTATAAAATTGGTTGAAAATTTGTTCATAGCTTTTCTTTTGGCTTTTTGGTTGGATTCTCTTTTCGCCAACGAGAAAGTTTTGAGCTCCTTTAGGTTAAACGCTTTTCGGTCTTTTTATACGAAGATCTTTGGGAGGATAAAACTCTAATCTGGAACCGTCGCTTATAAATCCGTTACTGGGCCAGTTATCATAATTCCAAATAAATTCGTTTTCGTCGTTTACTTTTGTGTCCTGGTCCAAAAACTCTGCGAATCTGTTGAGTAATTATTTATTAAATACTGGTGACGGTTTCGTAATTTTGAACCATGGTCATGTGACACAAACGACACGCCTTGTCTAACAACCCACTCTTTAAACTTTCCTTACACGCTAACGTGAGGTAATCGCCTCAATAAGCTTAAACCTTTTAGCGGTCAACTTTTTTTCTTCAAAACGTTAAGAAAAAATAGGCACATTTTTTAAATTACATAGAACTAAGAATAATACTTAGCAAAATACATTAATGGAACAATTTAATTTTAATTTTCAATTTTAAAGTCTTGATGCTATTTTTTATTTTATTATTGGGGAACACAAAATACCCTAAATGCTTACTTTTTATAAGTACACTCTGCATGCTATGAAGAATGTGTCATACATCTTAAAAGAATTTCTCTCGTACTTACAATAAAATTTCAGGTTCGTACCGCTTTTTCAAACGGTTGAGGATTTTGTGTGTGTATGTGAATATGTATATACACACACAATTTGAAACATGGTGTACAATACATTACAATAGGGACAGAGATAACAACGGCTGTTTTGGCTTATCTTTCCATTTTAATTTTTTCTCATGAAACAAATTGCACCTTGCCTAACCAATCCCTGTTCTTTTTTGAATATTTTCAAGAATCTAAATTTCTGTCTTCAATGAAAAATGTCCGCCTTCACCACAAAGAAAATCCGGATTAGTACCATGGACCGACTGCATTCCTCAAAAACACTAGTACTAATGATCTCATTATAAGAATTCAAAATATGTGCCAATCAAAGATAGAAAGAAGAAAATATCAATGCCCGTCCAGCGTACGGGCAAACCCGTTCTAGCCAGCTTTCGGTAACCCGTACGGTGCAAACCGTTTAAGGGGTTAATATTCTTTAGCTTTTGAATACGGTAGTCTTTAGAGCCGGGGTGGGCATTAAGTCGATCGCGATCGACCGGTGGACCGTTAAAACATTTTGGGGGGACCACCTTCACTAAGATCTAATAATCATTCCATCATACGAAAGTTTAGAAACATCGTATTTATTCGAATCTAAGACACGCCCCAAATTCTTAACAAGCTTTTGTGAAAACTGTTAAGTAGTCTAAAATGGTTTATATATATATATATATATATATATCGATAACTAGTTTTACGAAATTAAAATAAATTTAAAAAGAAATCTAATAAGAAGTGAATAATCAATTATTTTATCAGTATTATATAAGCTTTTAAATACATGCACGAAGCTGTAATTGCTCCTATAAAAACCCCCATCCAACCAATTTTTTTTCTTTTCGATTCTAAGCCACGCCCGATTTTCAACAGCATTAACATTGGGAAAAAAGTGCGGCTTAAGTTCGAGTAAATACGGCATTTTAAAAGATACGGAGGGAAAAAAAATCGAATAGTAAGAGAAAATTTCGTGGAATAGAAAATGCTCTTCGCTATTTGGAGGTAATTTTACGAATAAAATCGGAAAATGTTCTTCGTTCCAGGAAAAAGTTCGCTAAATAGAGGTTCGTAAAATGGAGGTCCGACTGTATTGTACACTTTCTTTTAGCTCACTACACCTACGCCACTGGGTGGACCGCAACACCTTGAAAAAATTAGAAGTAGCCCGTGCCCTGAAAAAGTCTGCCCATCCCTGCTTTAGAGGCATCGGAATTCGAGCCCATGACAGAACAGAAACAACTTAATATACGCAACTATATTCAATCGGCTACCGCGTTCTCGCAAATTCGATAAAAAACACGTGAGATAAAACACAGTCACAGAATTATCTCATTCCTTAATTTCTTTCAGGAATAGTTGTCTTTCTTTACAAGGATATATAGTGCAACAACAATAAAGAAGATAACACGAAAACTTTTTGAATCAGAGGAACAATTAAGTGTAAATTAAAAATTATGCCATAAATAAGAAATTTTTTCATTTTGTGATATATTTCTCTTTTTAGCTAATTTGTATTATTTCAAATATCTTTTAATTTTTAAAATTTATTTTCACAAGGTGAATATTCTCACATGAGCCTCAAAAGACATCATCATATTCATTCAAATAAAATGTAGGTTAAGTCATTTTTTTTCAGTATCTCGTAATATATCTTGTGTTTAAGAAGCTTTTTAGAAAACATTGACATATATTTCGGCATATTTTGAATACAATATTTGTTGTCGTTAAGAATGCTTTATTTCTCTTTTTTAGGTTAATGTATAAATCATACGAAGGTTTTATTTAAATTTACTATTGTTTAATTGTAATTCATATTTAAAGTCTTTGAAATCAATAGGGATGTGTAAACTTCTCTAAGCATGAACCTTGAATAAAATTGCATTTGTAATAAATTCTTTAAATAGATAAAATTTATCAAAGAAATTCCACGAGAGCAACTGAGAATTAATATTGATACCTTGGTTATTAATTGCATGTGTGACCTTCGAATATTTTAGCGTAACTGTAAATTTCTGATTAGGTCTGAAAGGGAAAATGTTATTGAGAGAAGAATTTCCATTGGGTTCTATGAACAGTAGGCGATTAGTTTGACCGTGGGCATATCTGATTTCAGAGGTCAACACACATTCCTCATTTAGATTCAGGAGGCATACAAAGAAAGATGTAGAAAAATGAACAACTACATCGATAAAAAAAAGTTAATTTTTTCAAACGCATCTAGACGGAGTGGGTTCTGCAATTAAAAGGATAGATAACCCTATTATAAATGAATGTTTATAATCACGCGGTTATTTTTGAACTTATTGCAGTTTTGTGGTAACCCTCTCTATTCCCCATATTATCTATATTTTTATTAATTAAATACATTTCACTTACAATCTCAGTTATTTTGAGGCAAATAAAATTTAAAAAAATGAAATAAAAACCCTGTTAGAAATACAGAAATTGGTAAGACTTAAAACATTTTTTTTTAAGTAAACTAAGAATAGTTTCTGAAATTTATTACAGTTATAAGAATCTAATTCTTGTCTAACGTGACACTAAATTTTATTAATATATTTTAGAGTAGCCTTTAGTGTACTAAAATAAGTTTTTTATATATATACAACTTATATACAAAAAATAAAAAAAAAATAAAATAAAAATAAAGCCTATAAATAAAGTTCCGCTTTCAAAATAGTGTAAAAAAAGAACGACTGGTCAGAATAACTTAAATTTTAACTGAATATACTTGAAGAAGGGAAAGCACATGGCACACAAATATTCACTAAAATTTTCATTTTAGCTTTTTATGTGGTTTTTAGCCTAAGGATAATTAAAAATCGATTTTTCCAATCCAATGGGGTACGACCTTACCTTGGTGAATAGAATTTTAACTAACAGTGCAACAACTATTAAATGACTTGGAAGTCATTTTTTTTTCTTAAAAAAAATGAATCCACTTTTAATGGTACAGTTGGTTTAATGTGTGTCCCAGGCCAAAGTCGTCGTAATTCGATTCAAAATGCCACTTGTAGCTGAACCTATTTTTGTTATGCCGCTTACAGCGCTATCTGTTGATACACTTTGGAACTTTTTTCTTATGCCATACCAGCTCCCGAGGTAGCCTAGAGGCTATGGTCACGAATTCGTGAATTGCATGTCGTGAATTCGAGTCCTGCTGTCACTGAAGACCCGTCGTGTAGAAGGGCTGATGCATGTTTTTTCAGTCGTAGCTCTAAGTCCTCCCGTTGGCTTGTAGTAGTTTGAAAAGGAGGTGTCAGCTCAGCTGTCGTCATCTTCACTTGACCTTGGCTGAAAATTACCGGGTCTGTCGCCAATAGTTCTCGTGTTGATTTGTAGCGTGATGTTAACCTAACTCTCACACTGACCCATCTGCAGGCCATTTTTGATCTATTTGAGTAATTTTGATCTATTTTTCTCTTAAAATCTGAATTAGTATATCATTTTTAATGTAAAAAAATTAGTTGAAAGAATAAGAAATAATAAAGGTTTTTCTAGAATTACATTTTTTCTCAGATTTCTGAAAATATGTTTATGTTTATTTTAAATTGTATTATATTTATGTTTATTTTAAATTGTATTATATTTATATTTATGAGTAAACCTTTTGATTACAGATTATTGAAGCAGTTATCACGTCAATATAGTAGCCAGCCTAAAATTACATGGCCAAAAACGGAAAATATTAATGTAACGACGCAAATTTGTGACGGATCTATCCGCGTCCTTCCTCTAATCCTTTTGGGAAACCTTTGGTTTATCAATTTAAATTTAATCACAACCAACCCTTTGAAGAAGCAACCGTGATATGCAGATTGGATCGGATATATATACTAGTCTAAGTTTTCAAGCTAGTGATAGATAGTAGGAGTTATATGGAGATTGAGATATAGAGAATCTGACTAAGAGGAGAGATTGTTATCAATCAAGTATTATTCTACATTTAGTATGTTTCAAGGATTAGATAGTTGAACATATTAAAGTGACGATTGGTCACCATAGTTAAATTATAACTCAGATATTTAGAGCAGTGGATTGATCCTAAAAAAGGACATAAGAAGTCTTCTCATAATTCACGCCTCTCGTTGTTTAATCTGCTATTGCTCTTATTAGGAACATATTAGTTTGAATTGTTAGAATTCTGTCTATTGATAATTTGTGTGTTTAATAAATAGATTAGATAAGTATTATGGCAAGTCTTCCTTCACTTCCTCCCACACCTCTAGACGGGATCGAGAGTAGACCACGCCCCTCATAAACTTTACTAAGATGTAATCAAAATAATATGAGTACTTTAAAATCTTACGTGATAGAGCAAATAAATAGGAAATAATTTGATAATAGTGTAAACAACTAGATTTAAGGAACAATGAAAAGCAAATATTTTACCCAACGTACAAGTAACAAAAAATTTTGCCTTGCTTTAATTACAGGAATGTACGCATTTATTGTTAAATATCAAATTTTGCATAAAAGTAAATACTTTTACGAAGTAATGTCATAAGTTGAAATTTGCGAAGATTAAGAGATTTTTGTCACCCAAAACAATTCTTAGCATTTAAGAAATAAAATTATTAATGTACTCTTCTGTGAATTTAGAATTTAAATACAGTTAATAGAGAATTTAAATAAAAATTTCTACAAAAGTTAAATTATATTATTATGAGACTCCTATTTGCAATTTTGCATATGCGAAATCCTTTCTTTAAATTCCTAATCTATATATCTTGCACGGTATCTTTAATCTGTCACTTTTCCTTCGAGTTACTCAAGGTCAGAATTTCATTAATCATATTTTTCGAATTGGCTAAATTTTCAAACCAAACTTCATTAAGAAACCGACTGTTATCAAAGGTTGTTATACGCATATGTTAGTTTTCCTAACTGCTTTTTATCATGTTAAAATACATATATTATTGGCAAATAATAACAAATTATAAGAATATCTAATCCAAAGAATACCTATCTCTCTAAATAAATGAATAATGATATTATATATATATCAGATTACATTATTTATGTTATTGGGAAAGACAGATAGAGATATACATGATATAGTCTAACAGTTTTTTTTATTACTTTTATTTAATTAATTGCAAATTATTTTTAAGAGTAAAAAAGGAAGTTTCTTCGAATGTTAACTAATTATCTATTTATTTTAATTTTTATTAATAAATTTAGATAAATCCTGAAAAAAATTTGCATAATTAGGTTTTGATTATGATTACAAGATTCGCATATATTTTCAATGCTCTCTAGATATTATTAGGGAACGATTTTTATTATTGGTTACCCAATATTAGTATAAAAGTTTCCATTTTAAGATAGATACTTGAAAAGAATTACAAGTATTATATTTGTATCGATACTATAATAAAAATATCATATATTAATTGCAAATGAATCCTATTCATTTGTATATATATATATATGTCGTGTTTTTCGAGTGAACATCAAGACATTCTATTTGAACTGTCTTTATTCCATGAAATCACTTAGGGATCTGATTGGTAAGAGAGAGAGACGGACACGCGTGTTAAAAATCAAGAGTCCGCGTCTACTCAAAAGCCAGATGTCTTTTCAAGTACATGTCTTATAGAAGAGGTATACTTGAGAATTTAAGCATGACACACACACACGCACGCGCACACACGCACGCGCACACACGCACGCGCACACACACACGCGCACACACATACGCGCGCACACACACGCGCACACACACACGCGCACACACACACGCGCACACACACACACACACATGTACATATATATATATATATATATATATATATATAAAATTTTTTGGGAAATAGTAAGTAACGACGTTGTCTGATCTGACATTAGTTCATTTGAAACACTATAAAACTTGATTAGGAAAAACATAAAATTAAATGAAATTTTTTGAAATTAAATTTTTTTTATATTTACAACCAAATTTTACAAGGCATTTAAGAATAAGAACTAAATTTAATTCTAATGTTTTAACTACACTGGTGAACAATAATTAAGAATGAGGCTATTTTTCTAATGTAACATGTTGAAAAAGTACTCCAAATCCACATCCAATAACATCCCAGAGTCATAAGTATTTGGGAAAATAATAATAATAAAAAGGTATTGAATAAAAGAGTTTTATAGAAAAATTGGACAGAAGACCGAAGCATCAATTTAATTGACAAGAAAATTGCATTCTGTAATAAGGATTCGGTAATCCCTCACTGCTGTGCAGGATGGACATAATCTATTCGTGCTGAACACAGGGTTTTTAACGCGTTGGTAAAGCATTCCTACCCATTCCTCTTATAGTATCAGTAATTGTTCTAAAATTATTGCTGGTGACGTGGGGTCAAGAGTTTCCCTAGGGTGTCCCACATGTGTTCTATTGAATTTAGATCCGAGGATATCACCGGCTAACCCATGAGGTAAAATCTTCGCTCTCCAACAGCCACCGTATGATGAAATGTAGCATTGCCGTCTTAAAAGAGGAACCCTGAGAACCTTAGTACCTTTAAATGGAAGTACGTTCGAAAGGAACCTCTCGGATCCAATGAACCAGTGATCCAATCTCCTTGGAAGATATGAAGGCAAATATGGGTACCAAGTCTAATATTTCCTTAAACTACTTCTAAAACAGCTCGTTTCGATGATATTGGAGGGGTTATGGCGTGTTTCTCACTGTCTTTCTATGTACCTACACCCAGAATCACTATTTAAACCAAATCTGCTCTCATCCGAAAAGAATACTTTAATGCATCGTAGATATGCCTGTGTTTTCGGTATCATAGCAAACGCTATCTCTGATGAACAGGAGTTGATAATTCTCATTATACTGGCCCCTGTGCAAATAGATCAAACCTCTGTAACCTTCTGACCATAATAAAACATGATATCACTTATACAGTAATCTGTTGCATGTGACTTATGATTTATCCTATTGCCTGCTGCCTATCTCTTTTCATTTGTTCTATAATATACCAATTGTCCTTTTCTGTAATTATTTGTGGATAACATTATTGAAGCCTTAGACAGCAGTTCCTGTAGTTTGAAACATTCTCTGAACTCATGAAACGATGCAGCGAGTGATCCCGAGCTCATAAGGTATATCGAACTTCCATCTTTTCAATGATATGACCTCTGGTAAGGTCATCTATATATTTTCTACAGGATTGACTGTTTAACATACGCGCAATGAGGCAGCTATTGGACGTCGCTGAGACTAATTTGCATTGCGCAATAGTGTTCTCAGACTTGCTAAGCAGACACCGATAACGATCCTTATACCTCTTCCAACTCTCTTTCGGTATGTCATGCAGTACATACGCACTGGTCCTACCATGTCTGATACTATTTGCTCCTCTACTTGGTCTTTTGGTTCTTGTTCTATTGATGTACTGATATCTAAGCTTCGTCCTTCATTTTTTTGCGCACCAATGTATGGTAAAATAAACAGCATTTGGTATGAAGCAACTGATGTACTGATATCTAAGCTTCGTCCTTCATTTTTTTACGCACCAATGTATGGTAAAATAAACAGCATTTGGTATGAAGCAACTGATGTACTGATATCTAAGCTTCGTCCTTCATTTTTTTACGCACCAATGTATGGTAAAATAAACAGCATTTAGTATAAAGCAACTGATGTATGATATCTAAGCTTCGTCTTAATTTTTTTACGCACTAATGTATGGTAAATAAACAGCATTTGGTATGAAGCAACTGATGTACTGATATCTAAGCTTCGTCCTTCATTTTTTTACGCACCAATGTATGGTAAAATAAGCAGCATTCGGTATCAAGCAGTGGCGTACGCAGACCTCTTTTAAGAGGAGGAGTTACATTCTGAAAAACACACAGACAAAAGTGCCGAGGGATAATCTCTATCGTAAAAAGGAAAAATATTTTGGTCTATGGCGAAGGGGGAAAATTTCCAAACCTCCCTCTTGTGTACTCACTCTACTAGCATAAAAACATTTAAATTAAAATATATTTTTAATGAAAATTTCGCATTCTTTGTTTTAATAATTGCAATTTTTCAAGTTTCAATTTGATACAATTTTAAATTTCATAAGATGATTACCCTGACTCATAGAGGAAGTTAAATAGTTTAAAGATTCTTTTGTTCATTTTTGAATACGACATACTTGCATCACAATCAGTCTCGTCATCATCAGATAATATTTGCATTATAAATGCGAGATTATTTTTTAAAAATTGGGACAGAAAATATTAAAATTCCATTCATGTATCAGGAAACACGTCTGCTCGAGGGCAGAACGTACAGCCAAAGTATTTTTCATTTGCATTTAAAATCGATCAAAATTTTCCTTCCTTTGAGCGTTCTCATTTAAATTTTGAATATTTTTAGATTTTCAAATATTAGTATGATTCACCATATCATTATTTATTTCCAGCCAAAAATGTTTGTATTTTTCGTAATATTCGAATCACATTTTGATTTTAAAATTATTATAAACATATGTGAATATAATAATTTTTTGTGTAGAGTTAAAAAATAAAGTTACCAATGAGATATTTTTCTTTCATTTTTACCGTGTCAAATATTTTAATTCTGGACATTATTCTGGAAATTATTCAAACTGGACAAATTTCCTCAAAATATAAAAATATATTTGTATTGAAAATTTGACCATCTATACAATAGTATCATTTTAGTCGGGATCCTATAAAGCAAGCTTAACCCTACTTCACCACCCTAAGTCGGTGACGAGTCTAGAAAACATAAAAGTTTTCCGTTTTGGTCAATTGACAATATGTATTGATCTGTTGTTCTTGGTTCGATTTTTCCTTTCTCATTTATAAAGGGTAATTTAATATAATTATATGGTTAGAGGAAGAGAAAATCAGTAACCACATATTAAATTGCCATAAATTTTTAAAAAAGAGAAGCGATAAATAGACAGTATAAGTCAAAAATAAGATAGCCTCAGTAGTACAATAACAAACTTTTAGGAACTGAGATTGTAGCGTTAAAAAAAACAACATAGTCTTAAGATATCCGACTACCCTAAAACTGTTAATTTTGCCAAAAATTGCCAAATATTTTTTATGATTTTATTTTATAGGCCATCTTATTAGCTTTACAAAAATAACCAAGTTTATCGTTTTCCGTTTACTAGAACAAAAACTACAAGTGTTTTATTAAAAGCAGATGTCATTACTTTAAGCAAGATATCATACTTTAAAATGCGTTTTACTCGAAATGTGATTTTTTGAAAATAATCAAACGGGGTTAGCGATTGCTAAAAAAAGTTTTGAACATAATTAACTGAAATTTCTTCTGTAAGTTCTGTATAATAGTAGAATTGTTTTAACCTTCAGGTTTATCAATCACTGTTTTATTACAAAATTTACAGTCCCTTATGTGAATATAATCACTGTCTTCTTAAGCATTCTCATATAGTAACCGAGATAAAGTGCTCTAGTTTTTGTAAAAAAAATATCTCTTATCCTGAAGGTTATTTCAAAATTGAATAATATAGCAACACATTAGATTGAAAAAATTGAAAATTTGTTCATAAACTTTTGGTGCAGAATGGGCCACGTTCATGATAATTTTTTTGTCCAATTTTTACCCATTTTTTCCCATTTTAGTAATAATAATTTCTTTTTCTCATCTTAACTTTAGCCCATTTTTCTTAAAATGCACTAAACAAATCTAAAAATAGCAATCTAAAAATCCCCATATCTCCTTTTTTTTAAAAAAAAAAGTTTTCGCAACCAGTCGGATACCTTAAGGACAACCAACCTACCCCTATATTTGTTAAGGAAAGAAACTAGCGTAGTAGCGAATATTTTATAATTTAATTAAATATATATACAGAGAAACACGTTTAATGCGAAAACTCTTGAGACGAAGTATCGATTAACACGAGATCATACAACGATTCCGACAAACTAGTATGTACTTCCATGTACAATTAAGTTATCGGAAGAATTCGCTACAGTAGATGTTAATGATAAGTGTACAGCCCCAATTACTGAAGACAAAGACATTTTGGAGTTAATTCAAAGCTCAAAAAATATCATTGATGCAGACGCCGATGTAGAAAATGAAATGAATAATGCAGCTCCTGTTTCCACATCATTCGAAATGAGGAACGTCACGAAAAGTATGCGCAGTTATGTAGACGCACATTCCAATGGTGAAATGAATAACAAAATGGACGACATCGAACAATTTGTTGACAATTTGATGCTAAAAAACAAAAATATCAGATCCCCCCCCCCAAACTCAATAAATGTTTTGTTTTTCAAAAAATCTGAAAATTTTGTATTAAATTTTTGTGAATGTTTTTGTTTCATTGATTTTTATAGACTATATGCATATATACAATATCTATGTAAATAAAATAAACTCTAATAAACTTAATTTTGTTGATATATGTTTTTTTTAAATATCCCTTAACACGAAATTTTTTTAACACAAAAAATATTTCACTGTATATAATCGATTATAAAATAAAACTGAATAATTTTTTTTAAAGAAATTTAAAAAAAAAATTGAAGTAAAAAAAACTTGTTAAATTACATTGCACAACCTCTGAAGCTACCGAAATCTCAAAAACGTTGGATAAATTTCTCAACCTGTGAATTACATTTAATAATGGTTTCATCATTACCTTGAAGGATGAAAAAACGAATAATGCTTAACAGTACTTTTCGTACTATTTTAAGCATTCTATCGTAGGTACTTTCAAAATTCATTTTATATACAGTTGAAAAGTTCATGAAATTATTTTTTCTACAATTCACGTGCATGCGCATGTTTTTTAGACATACCCATTCATTAATCACGATGTTTATCATAATCGAATTATTTCGGGAACTGTTTTGCATTGCGTCGAGCTCTATCTGCAAGATAAGTATATTTCATTGACGTAAATATTCGTGTCCCAACTCACGTTTTGGACAAGATCAATCTGTTTATAAGTACGCTGGATGAGGTAAAAATCTGTAGTAATATGGAAAGTAAGAGAGACTGATGTAAGGAAAATAAGGAAATTGCATTATTCATTACGCAAGAAAATTTAAGAAACTAGAGATAATAAGTTTCGCAAAAATATTTCATCTGCGCAGGTTTATATTACTTCGTGGATAATAAATTTTGATATTTCGGGGGAAAAGGTAGTTTGGTGAAGCAATTGTAAATATTTATTTATTTATTATTTAATACGGGAAAAAAAACCTCCAGTTTTTGAGTACATGAAACAAGATGAACAGCAAGAAACGCAAAAATATTACTTAACATAACTGGAGGGTTCTAAGCAATGAAAGAAAAAACAATACAATAACCATACATAACGTAAGAGAACTCCATACAAATGAACATTAAAAATATTGCGAATATAGAGAATTACACATTTAAGCAGCAATATTACAAGAGTTCAAAAATAACAAACATTTATTTTTAAAAACATTAGAACACGTTTTAACCCCTTAAGAGGTTAATTTTTTTTGCCAAAAAGGTTTTAAAAAAAGGGACATTTTTTTATTACGTGTAACTAAGCAAAATACTTAACAGAATGCGGAAATGAAAGAATTTAATTTTAATTTTTAATTTTAAAGTTTTCACACTATTTTTTATTTTATAGTTGTGGTACACAAAAGATTTTAAATGTTCTTTTTCTATAAGCACACTTTGCACTCTATGGAGAATGTTTTATATATCATATTATGTATTTTTCTAATACTTACAAAAAATTATTTCATGTCCGTACCTCTCTTTCAAACGGTTGTGGATTTGTGTGTATGTACAAATACATATGCACTCACAATTTGAAGCATGTTGTAATACTAAGTCTGACATTGCAATGGGGATAGATATAATATTAGCCTTTTTGAGTTATCTTTCAATTTTCATTTCTTCTCAAACAACAAATTGCACATTGCCTTGCCTATCCCAGTTCTTTACCCAATATTTTCAAGAATCTAAATTCCTGCCTTCAATGAAAAATTTCCGCCTTCACCACAAAGAAAATCCCGGAGGAGAAGTATTTCAGTACCATGGACAAAACTACATCTTTTAAAAACACTAGCACTAATAATCTCACTGTATGAAATAAAACTATGTGCAAATCAAAGATAGATAGAAAGAAGTATAGATAAGAAGTATAGAAAGATAGATAGATCAGTGACCGTACAGCGCACAAGCAAACCGGTTGTATCCAGCTTTCGGTAGCCCGTACTGTGTACGGGCAGACCAGTTAAAGGGGGGGGGGAAGAATCAAGCTTTTTAGAAATTTTATTAAAAATTTTATATCTTGAGAAAATATCTCTTTCTATTATTAAATATGATAAATTTATTCTCAAACAAGAAATTGTTTCTCAAATTTCTCGGGGATAGGATAGCTGAGAGGTCATGGAAGTGGTGATGTGGAAGTTAGGAGAGAGGAGTGCCAGCTCAGGTTCAAAACTCTGTAATAGTCCTCGTGCTGCTTCACAGTGCGAAGTAAATCAAAATAAAATCTCACTTATTGCTGGTACAAGAAAATGAATACCGCTTGCAATTAAAACTGTCAATCATATTATTGATTGCTTTATTTTTAAAAAAAAAAAAAACAGAATACGAATACTATTTTGTTGTGATTTCAAACTAGAATTTTTAAAAATTGCGTATATATAATAACTAGCCAATACTCACCCGATTCTCCGGGTATTTTATGATGTTGTATGAATATATACTGTTATATATATAAATTATTGATATCAAATTCATAGCACTAAGCGTTTGATTGTATTGAAAAACATTCTTATAACCCTAACCTTTTAATTTAAGAAGGAAAGGAGGTGAATTTCTAAACTTAAAATAGAATTATCTTTTACACAATCCCATAATCCCCTTCCCTAAAGTGGATTTCCGTAAAACCCATTTTTTGTGGATCTCTACTCAACAAAATAAATATGCTTGACAAATTTCAAGTCCAAGTCTAATAGTTGAAAAATGGGAATATTTATCTATAACGCCCCTTAATACCTTGCAACCCTTGAAAAATTACCCTTGGAGGTAATTTTTAGTAAAACCCCATTTGTGTAACGGATCTCTATTTTATGAAAGGAACTTGATTCCCAAATTTCAAGTCTATAAGTCTAATAGTGCATAAAAGGGGAACAATTATCCATAACCCTTCACAACCTTCCCCCTTGAAGGTAAATTTTTGCAAATCCTCTTTTATAGTGGATGTTTACTCCATGAAAGGAACATGCCTGAAAAATTTCAAATCTATTGCTCTAAAAAACAGTTCAAAAACAGAAATATTTATCTGTAATGCCCCTTTACCCCTCGCAATCCCCTTTGGGGTTCGAATTTAATAAAACCCCTTTTGTAATGCACCTCTATTCCATGAAAGGAACCTGCTTGCTAAATTTCAAGTCTGTAGATCTAATAATTGAAAAACGGCAATGCTTATCTACAACACCTCTCAGCCCCCTTGGAGGTCGATTTTCGCAAAACCCTTTCTTAGTGGATCTCTACTCCATGAAAGGAACCTGCCAGTGAAATTTCAAATCTGTAGATCTCATAGTTCCTGAGATATTGTGATGTGAGCTAGTCTCTTTTCTTCTTTAAGTGTGTAGTGGATAAATCTTACGGGGGGGGGGGGAATTACTTTTTTAAAGCAAGAAACTTTTTTAAACTTCATGAATTTAATTTGCCCCTTTTCAAGAATTTTAATTTTATATTTATAATGAGGATCCAAAATAAGACTACAATATTCAAGATTAAAGTGTATAATACCGAAATATAGAACTTTCAAAACAAGTTCCACATAAAATTCTCTAGTTTTGCGTTCGAGAAACGAAAGATTTTACAGAGAGACAAAATTATCATGATGTTGTGTAAAATCAAGTTTTATGTTACTGCAACGTCAGGGTCAGTAACTGAATTTAAGTGAAATTAAAAGATCTTGATTAGATCGGAGTAAATATAAGCCGCTATTTACGAATGTAGCGAAAAATGCTACTCTTTTCAATACTTAAAAATAATATGTTATTAATGCTCCACTGAAATAAATTATATAGGTTAATTCAGAAAAAGAGGCAATATATCGATATGAGATTGATCAATTTTAAATAATTTGGCGTGATCAAAAAATAAAAGATACACGAGGAACTTTTTTAATGCAGCAAAGGTTAATAACAAATAAATAAAAAATATCCCCTTCTTTACAGGATTAGGGCTCCGTAGGGCAACGGATATATTTGTAAGAATATTGGAGATGGGATTATTGGAATAGACAAAGTGTTCGATTACTTAAAAATTACAGTTTGAAAATACTAAAAAACACTGAGTTTAGGCCCCCCGAGGTGTCTGTCTGATCTTTCCTTTCTGTATTGGAGATGGCTTAGGTCTGAGTGAATGAATGAGTGAATATTAACATCGCACTGTTCAGCTACACGAGGGCTTTTGGCGAAAGACCGTGAAATTTTGAACCATGGTCAAGTGACGTGGGAGACGCCTGAGCTGACACCCCTCTCCTAGCTACCACACCACACCAACGGGAGGACGCTTGAACTCTCGACAGATTTAACGTGCATCAATCGAACTGTAATAATAAATTAAAGTTTAAAAATACTAAACAACATCCTTTTATAGTTAATCGAACTAAGTTGTAACTAAATCTTTTAGTCGCCAAATCTGGAAATGGGATCTAAAATAAGTCTCCAGATACGGAATGGGATCTGAAAATGGGAAATCGTTAATCCTGATGATCCTAATAAGGACAATGGAGTGAGTGAATATTAACGTCCCTCTGTTCAGCTACACGAGGGTTTTTGGGGACGGTCCGCGTAATTTTGAACCATGGTCAAGTGACGCGGACGACACCTGAGCTGGCACCCCCTCTCCTAACTACCACACCACACCAACGGGAGGACGTTTGAGCTCTCGACAGATTTAACGTGCATCTCTTCTTTACACGGCGGGTCTTCAGTGGTACTGGGATCGAACTCATGACACGTTAGCCACGATCCGATGCCTAGACCACTTGGCTACCGCGGCCACTAAGGACAATGGAATAAAATTATTAAATTATTATATTTCCATCGCTCCCGGAGAAGTGAGCAAAATTTCGAATTAATCTGACCTTTTAAAGTGGGTAAAAAGGGAGTTCAAAGATTCCGTTACATACAACTAAAGCTTATAAAAGGGTATTAAAAAGCAAATAATCAAACAATAAGATAAGCATAAAATAAAAATAATTCTTTAATTTCTTTAAAAAACACCACAGTCAATTGAATGAAAGGCCTTTGAAAAATAAGTACAAACAGCATCAAGTTGACATATTCTTTTCGAATTTATCCGCGGAAAAGAGTAACAATATGCATCGATAAAAATAAACGCATTACATCATTATCAAGGAATATTCTTCATTTTTATAAGCTAAATATTATTACTTATATTGCATTATATTAAGGATATTATGTCATTATTCGTACATTTTTTATAAAGCAAATTTGTGTTGTATATGTATTTACTAGAAGAAATGTATCAAGCTGAGAGAGAGATCTAAAATGAAAATGAAAATTCTAAATTACTAATAAATAATGCATTTCAAGAAATTTCAGAAAGTATTTATTTCTAATTACTGAATTTGTAAACATATTTTATCACAATTTAAGGACAAAAAATCATTTGTGTCCACCCCAAATCTCAAATCTATTAAATCTATACTGTTTTGAGTTCGAAAAAGAAAATTAGAGTAGTACACGCTAGCTTTAAATTTAACAAATCAATCATATGTATCTTCTATTTTAAAAACAGGTACTATCATAACAAAATAAAACTCCCGCTATATTGTACAATATTAGAATGACTTCTAGTAAAACACATGAATGTGTTATAGTTTAATCTTAGGCTTATATATGCGAAACATGCTATATTCCTAAAGGATCTCTTATTAAACCAATAATGAAAAAAACTGAAATGGAAATTTCGACTTAGGGGGAAAAAACTAGTTTGAATATTTTTTACTTTTTAAAATCAATATCTGGTAAAAGAAATTGCTTGAAAACTGAATATTTAATAAGATATGTGTTATAAATATTATTTATTTATGTATATGTTAAGACAACCCCCCATTTCCCTCGTAAATATCCTAAGCATTTGTATATAAATCGTATTTTTTAAAGCTAAGAGGCTCTGAAAATATGAGGATTATATATTCGAAAGGATAAAAGTTTTGAATTGAAAATTTAACAGAAAGTTTTCCCGAGGTATTATTTACTTTGGAAACAGTAATTGAACAAAGAAAAGTTAATATCGCATATTTATCAACAAATTTGTCAATCAATGTGTTGTCAACTCACTTAATACTACCATTAACAGGAAGATTTTTATCTTAAATGTTAAGGAGATAAATCAATATAATTATGAACATTATCTAATATGAATAAATGCTTTTTAAAGAATTTGTACCTTTTTTCATTTTTACATCGTTCATCTCAGTTACAAATTTTAAATTGAACTTTTTATTTATTTGCTGCTTTTTTTAAAAACACGTTGCAATCCAGTCAATTTGATACGGAAGCTTAGCGTAATCATGTTTTGTAGTTTAATAAAAGTTTAAAATTGATGAAAAACTTTTTTCGTCCGGAAGGAAATGGGCTATGGATAATAAAAAGGAAAGAATATTCTGATTCTCAATAGGCAAGAACAGAAACACAGACAGTTATATTTTAATTTCGGTATTCAAAATGCCATAGACCATTAATTTTATTTATTTTACAAATGAGTATCATTATTAAAAAGATTAAAAGATATATATCCCGTAATTTTGGAATGAGTGGATTCATCAACGTGTTAAACTTTCTAATTCTATAATATTTTTAAAAGGTTATTAGAAAAGATGAAAAAGAACGAAATAATTAAGGTCTTCTTCGCTTAATAATGATTTATGGAGTTAGCGAACGATGCCGAATTTTTTCATTGAAATTCTGTAATAAAATTTTTTTTCGAACAATCACATTCCCTTTTCATGTTGAAGTGGTTAAAATAGTAACTGTTATTAAAATAAACTCCAGTATGCAATAGATATGAATTCTTTAAAGTGAAAGAATTTGTATATATATATATATATATATATAGTTTTTAATAATATCTGCTAGAGAGGCAGAAATAACTTGAACATTAAAGATTAAAAAATCATGCAGATACTGAAAAATTAAAAAGTTGGATGCTGCAGTATGACAAAAAATATTGACTAAAAACAGCTTATAATTTTATATAAAAGTAGGGTTTAACCAGTTTTGTTGCTAATCCGTCCCTCTTATTAAAAAACAATTGATAGAAGTTCTAAATCCGTTATAAGAAAAAGGTAACTTACTTAAAGATGTTAAATTTCTTATATATATGCACTGGATATTGCAACATTTTCAACCTTTCTGCTTTTAATGTATCCACCTACCCTAAAATTGATAATTTTGCCAAAAATTGACAAAATTTTTTTATGATTATATTTTACACGCCATCTCTTATTAGCTTTATAAAAATACTAAGTTTATAATTTTCCGTTCTCTAGAACAAAAACTACAAGTGTTTTCAGAAAAGTACATGCCATTACTTTAAGAAAGATGTCATACTTTAAAACGCATTTTACTCGAAATGTATTTTTTTAAATGTTTAAATAAGGCCATGATTGCTAAAAAATTTTGAAAATAACAAACTTAAATTTTTTGTGTATGTTCTGCATAATAGTAGAAGTGTTTTAACCTTCAGATTTATCAATCACTGTTTTATTACAAAATTTACAGTCTCTTATGTGAATATAATCACTGTTTTTTTTTAAGCTATTACATATAATAACTAAGATAAAGTGCTCTAGTTTTTGTAAAATTTAAAATATCTCTTATACTGAAAGTCATTTCAAAAATGAATAACATAGCAACACATCAGAACGGAAAAATTGAAAATCTGTTCATAAACTTTTGGTACAGAATGGGCCCCGTTAATGTTATTTTTTGTAAATTTTAACCCGTTTTTTCCCTATTTTAGTAATAATAATTTCTTTTTCTCTTCTTAATTTTAGCATATTTTCTTTTAAATGTACTAAACAAATCTAAAAACCACAAAAATTCCCCATTCCTCCATTTTTTTAAAAAAAGAGCTAGTAGTCGGATACCTCAAAGAATATTTTATAATGCATTTCTTAAAATTATTTAAAAAATTTATTTGAATTAGCTATGTGCACGTATATATAAACCTTGCTACATTATGTCTAAGATAAATGCGGATGAATTGCTTTGTCTTGCTTTTGCAATACTGTGGCTTCTATATTGTCTGACATTATAAATATTATTTCATAGTCTAAAATCTAAATTCTTTTATCATCAAGAATCCATCTCAAGCCATATTCATCAGATTACAATAAATCATAATTTTGGTTTCTTTCTAGAAAGCCGATAAAAGGACTTCGATTTTAAGGCAATGTAAGACAAAGAAAGCTACTTTCAATCCTCAAATTCATCTCCAATCCTGAAATACCTTGTTCCATAAGGAACAAACAATACTCCGCATATAATGATTATATTGTTCTTTTATAAATCCATTGAATCGGATATAATGCAAATTTTATCACATGGTCGATTAAACGTAGCTATTTTATAGAATCATAAAATTCTGGCATTGAATCGGCTCTTAGACTTCAATCGATTGCCCCGAAAAAAAATTATTGTACTCTATTATATAAAAAGCTTGGTGATCTTCAATGGAGCAATTCTATGAGAATTTCTAATACATTTTAAGCTGTATTTTTTTTGTTGTAAATATTGTATTCAGGTGTATATTGTTTATAAATGAAATGGTTACGCATATCGAGTAATGATTTCTCAAGCTTTATGATGAAATAACTTATTTCTAATTTGTACACATCTAATTTTAAAATAGATGTTAAGGGATCTTTGGAGTGTTAATTTTGTCTCGGGAGTGAAAATATAAACTATTTTCAAGCAGGTATACTTCTTTTAAATTTAAATTAAATGATTCGAATCTTTTACGCATTATTTACAAAGGATTATGGTTTCAAAAAAGTACAAAATGTTTGAAATATATTCATAATTTTAAAAACTATAAGCATATGTAAATAAGAAATAATTTTGTAATAAATATTAAGTAATTTTTGCTTTGCACACGCTATTTTCTAAAATAGTAGCCTTTAATGTATAAAACTTTATAGAATTATAAAACGTATCATACTCTTTAAACCCTTCTAATTTAAGACTAATTTATCTATTGCATTTCAAAATATTTGAAAATTATTGAAATTTTAAGCAAAATTTTTGAAAATGTAGTTTTTTTATTTAAAAAAATATATATAATTTATTATTCTATTTGTGTGTGAAAATATTACGGTGTAATAAGGATAAATTTAACTTTATAAATCAATTTATTGCTATTAATTAAAACTACTATGTTAGAAAGTAGCATACGCAACTTAAAACTTAATTAATATTTCTTATTTTCATATACTTATAATTTTTAAAATTATGATTATATTTTAAGCATTGTACGCTTTTCTGAAGCCTCATTTCCTTTATAAATAATGTGCAGAAGATTCGAATAATTTAATTTTAATTTCAAAGAGTTATATATATTTGAATATTGTTTACATTTTCAGCCCTCTAGAGAAAGTTAACAACCCTGAGATTTTATAAAAGAGACCCCTTAAAAGATTTTATTTTAGCAATTGTTACGAAATGAATAAATTCCAGAAATTAAAAAAATAATAGAAGCAAAAGTTAAAAGGGCGATATTAATGTGAAGAGTTTTAAAATTGCATACTTTGACACACTTTTTCAATTCCTTATAAATCAGCAAATTTTGCTCATTTTAACATAACTTTTAAAAGTTCGTGCTGTAAAGAACAGAGCTTAAACATTTAGTGATTTTAATGTTTTCATTATATTTGAAGAGTACAAAGGTTTTTTTCCCTTTTATATTTTGCCTTTAGGTAGGGTAACGTAGAGTTATAATTACAGAAATGTTTAATTTTGATTCAACTATTGTTTATGAAATTTACCTTTTCTTCAAATATTTGTATTTATTTTAAGGGTTTCGTTTTAATTGGAGCTATCTTTCGAATTCATCTTACTGTCTCTTAAAGCTATTGGTTCATTCTTGAGTTTCTATTTTCCTTTGAGTATGTTTCCTGTTTTTCTTATACGTATATAATTAGCCGATGAAGCAGAACAATTGAATTGCATATTTGTTATGGATACTATTGAAAACAAAGTTTTGGATGGATACTATTGAAAACAAAGTCCGGTGTAAAGGCTATCCTTAATTTGAATTCAATTTAAGAAAATTCAAAAAAGTCAGATATACTTACACAAGGCGGGCTAAGAAATAAGGGTACTTTCTATTTAACTTAATGATTTAAGAAATCTCATAAGAAATATTACTAAAAACAAGTCATGAGATATATATGAAAATGGATAATTTTTTCACCTTAAAAACAAAAAAGGATTTTTTTTCGAGTTTATAATAATGAGATAAATATAACAATAACATAAAAGAAATAGGATAAATTGTAAATTGAACTAAGAGCACACAAAACAAAAAAAATGTACGTGTAATTATATTAATCTCAAAATAATACTCATTCAGCTAAATAATAGTTAGAAATGTTTTCACTATAGGAAAGGGAGTTCAGCTCACAATACTCATCTCTCCTGTTAAAACTGTATCAATATCTCCTCCCGACTGCTTCTAAGAACACTATTATATTAAAAACTAAAAAAAAAATCAGTCATCTTTAGCTCTTAGCATTTTTACACATACAACAGCCCTTATATATGAAGGGTCTTCAGTGGCATCAGGATTCGAACACGCTACTCAAAAACACCACTAACGAGTTCGTGAACATTACAATCAGTATGCATATATCTATACATATAAAAATGTATGTTTGTATATATGAAATCGCTTTACTCCAACACCGTTCAACCCATCACTCTGAAAATTAGCATGTATATGTATTCTTTGTGGAGATGGATTTTGTGCAATCCTCTTTGTTGTACTAGTTCCCTACCAAGTGGCGCTACAGCAAAGCAACTTCTGCACCGTTCAATCAATCGCCAAGTTGCCAACGTGATCGCCAAAAATGATGCCAACTTGTCTCTATCACCAACATTTCGCTATGTTGCTATTGAGAATCGCCATTACAATGTAAGGAATGGCGTTGCTTGCGAATATGTGACGGGGCTATTCGCGAGATATTCTAACTAAACCTCTTGGGAAACTTTGGGGCTGGCATTTATACTAATTCACAGCCTTTCAGGAAAAACACGAGATAGATATATGTTAATTAGTTCGACTATATAAAGTCTATATATATATATAGGTTTTGTAGATGTAGAGGGGAGAAGGAGCCGCGAAGCTGTCAAGTAAGTTGAACATTGGAGAATTACTTCACGAACTTAACACGCGTTTAAAAGGTGTAAATTCTGAGATTAAATTATGAGATTTAAGATAGTAGATTCAGTACCGGCCTGAGGTTCGTTAGTGATCGTTCTCCTTATCCATTTCTGGTAGTCGGGTTTACTTAGAATTGAGTATTAGGATTAATCGAAGTTCAAGAGATCACTCCTAGGTTTCTTCTTATAGTTAAACTTGTGATTGTGTTTAAGTGTTTGTTCAGAACTTGAATAAATATATTTGTTATTATGGCGTTTGTTGGTGATGCTGTGTTTCCTCCCACACTTAAAGACGCGCCGGGCGGAGTGAGTGGTGTTCCAGTTAGGAACCCACCACCACAAATATTACAATTTTAACATAAAATAAATATAACAGAAAGTAATATTAACGCATATCCAGATATAAATTATTTACGCTATTTTAAACGTTCATTATACAAAATTTGTAACACTGTATTACTTTTGCTGAGCAGAGGCTAGCTTAGGAATGTGTTTTCAAAAATTCACCCACAAGAAAGTTAGGGCGTGTTATAAATAAAAAAAATTCTTTTTATCAGCTATTAGACTTTCAGACTTCAAATTTAGCAAATACGGTTTTTTTTGTTGTTCAGCTGAGAAATGCAAAAAGATTTGTTTTGTTTGATTTGCTATTCACGTAAAATTAACTCATTAAAAACTTCTTTATTCATCAATATGTATCGTTTAACTTTTCAGTTCACCCTTGAGAAGAACGGGTGTACCAACTAGTATCTTATAATATTAATTTTTATTTTTAATAGACATTTTTGAAGTTCTGAAGCAACGAATAGAATAAATACGACGTGATTGCTTAATTTAAACATTCTTTCCCCTGATATACCGATAGCTCTAAAAACTAGTGATCTAATCAATACTGTTGGAAGATATTTAGATATGCAAAGGCACTGATTTTTCATACGAAAGTTTCTAGAAAGTGAATACAGTTTTCATTCTAACATTGCATTTCTGGCGTGTAATCGAATGGTTGATGCACGAGTTTTTAGAACGTCCCTTTTAGTACAATTACTTCGATAGTTATGCAGTTTCCTGGTTCCAGTTTGGAAGGAAATCTTTAGGAAAGAACTTTTTGCTAACCTTTTTTCAACATCTTGACCTAATTCTGAACTCGTTAGCTACAGCGTCAGTTAGACAAAACCCTTTTATTTCCTCTCTACTTTTCAACAATATTTCAAGCTTTAAATTGTCATTAGCTGACAATATTCGCCCAAATTCGATAATCAAAATTTCTTTCTTTGAAATCGATGAATCTTTGTGTACATATATGTTACCGTTAAAGTGTATAATTCAGTTATTTCATAGAATAACTAGGTATTTCATGAACAAACTAGACCAGTTAGTTAAAGTATATAAGAGATGAAAAATTTCATACTTTATTTAGTTATTCTATGAAATAACTAAGGATTGGTCGTTAAAGAGTGAAAAATAAACAATTTCAGGAATTAATTGATCATAAATAGCTAAAATTTCTCGAAAGATACATTTTATCTCTTTTTGTGGATGAATAATTGATAAATAATAAGGGAAAGCAGATAATATAATTTATTATTTCTCATATTGCTAACTTTAGTTAAACAGAAAGGGGAAAAAGAATATGAACAAAAAATATATTATATTTAAGCATTATCAACAAAAATACATGCTGGGAAGAAAAACTGTTGCTTCATAAAAACATTGTGTAAACTTTTTAAAACAAAAATGTAAGAGAATATTTATTTAAATTTTATGAGATACCCTTTTATTTTACTTTTCATTATTTATTAGAGCAAGGATTGCTGTAATGCCACTTTGGATTGGACTGCTTGTTATTTTTTGAAACAAGCAACTTTTTACCATTACACATTTTTTTTTACACTAGTACTATTTAAATCCTTGTTCAGTACCGCAACTTTGATCTGTTGCAACAGATCGAAGCGTTGTGTCAATATTTGGAATGTCTTCAATGGAAATTAATTCTTGCTGATATATACTGAACTGATATCTAGAGTACAATTGTTTTATTAGTAGTACAGCTTTGAAAAGCAGCTAGAACCGATTCAAAGAATTTTCGATTCCCATATTTCATACTTTAACGATCAAGTAATTTTTATTCTATAGAATACCTAGTTAAATCATTGAATTCAATAATTCTATATACTTTAATTGATTTGTGTTGTTATTTCATGAAATATCTAGTTATTCTATGAAGTAACGGATTTCACACTTTAACGGTAACATAAATAATAGGTCAGCGAAATCTTATTCTTACTTAATTTTCTGTTCTTGGCAGCTCAGTGTAAAAACAAATATAAAGGAAGGTAAACCAGCTTTAAAACTATGTTTAACCCTACATTTTTAGTTCCTAAGGCTAAGAGTTTGCTATTATATTATGGAGACTATTTTATTTTTGACCTATTCTTTCCACTTATCAATTGATTCATTAAATTTATGAGAATTAAGTATATGATTTTTTTATGTATATTTAAGGTCCACTTTGAATAATGAGATAAATAGCTATTCAAATTTTGCGAAAGTATAAACCAAAAAGTCTTTTTAATACTTAAATATAGAAAAAAAAATCCCCCCCCAAAAAAAATCTTTAAAAAAAAAATTCAAAAATGGAGGTTATTTTGCGTGCTAAAAATTTAAAGGCTTAGACTAAATTTTATAAACAGAGTATGTAACCAAATGCATTTATATATATATATATATATATATATTATATATATATATATATATATATATATATATATAATGACAATAATAGTATTTATGTAATACTCTCTTCAAAAGAGATGAACGCATTTATCACTTACAAGTTTCAATATATTTTAAACTAAAGAGACAAAAAGCATTTAAAAGCATAGGAAATTATGTAGGGATAGTTACTTTTTTCTTACAGAAACCCATTTAGAGCAAATATAAAAAGATGAATAACAAAGCACATTGGTTACATCCCGAACACTTATACCGTCCAACATATATTTTGTAAGGAAATCCAATACACAATTTCGTAATGCACAATTAAATGATATATGTATATAATTTGTTATTGTTCGAAAAGGAGTTCAGATGATTGTGATTCACATTTGAAAACAGGAAAAACATATTACAACGTTTCCGTGTTTAAGCGGTGATATATCATTTTCAAGTCTTGATAAATGAACTGCAGAATTTTTAACTTAATTTCCAATTAAAATGCATCCTAGAAAAATATTTTCGAGTTATCCCTGATATAGATGTTTACATTTTACTTCTCATTTTCTCTTATATGATATTTTACAGTTTTTATTCGCTGTAGAGGAAAAATCACGACTAAAAACCCATTATTTTTAAAAATCACACATTTATCACCTCTAAATTATAATTTTAATTATCTAATTATAGCGGCATGCATACATTATGAAAATTCATAAATGAAGAACCAAATAACCTTTATCTTGTAACTAAAAATAAATTTCGCAAGTCAGGAATTTGAATGTTTAATTACACAAGCAGCAGGATTACCTATCTGATTGAAATTAAAGTGACGAGCTGGGAAAATTATTTATGATGACTCTTTGTTTTTCACTTTCATGTAATTAAAGACATTTACTTATCTTTACTCCTAGTACTTAAAGGAAAGTTAAATTTTTTTTAAAATTAGACCTACATGTGGATTAAACTACATGTGGATGATTTCTTATGAGAGAGGAACCTAAAATGGAGGGTATGTATGTTATAGTATTTTCCACGTTTTTTAAAATTATTTCTATGCGCCTAACACTCCTTTATGATTGTTTATTATACATTTTCATGTTCAGGTCTTCAGTACTTAAAACGCAGAGAAATAGATAGTTTTGTAAATAGAACAGATTATTAATATATACAACCAGTTCTAAATAAGAATAAAATTATGAGCAAAATATTGGGGTCGATTCATCAACAAAGTGCGTTGTGATCGTTTAGCGATTGCCACGTGATCATATTACACTTGTGGTTGTATGCTAACCGTCGATTTTGCTTACATTTTTTATATTCTTAAAATTTTTTCGGTATTCTAAAATTTTTTAATATAGTTCTATAGTCTTTTGCTATTCGTATAGTTATTAAATGTACACATACTTTTAGTTTACAGTATTAGATTTAAGCTTCGTTTATACTTCTAATCTTGTGTTTTTATATAATTTTAAGCTTAGTAATTAGTTTGCCAACCACATTGTGTTTCAAAAAATTATAAATCATTTAATGAACAAAATTCTTACGTAACTTATACTTAATTTATGTATCAAAATTTATACTTAAGACTTAAGTGTTAGAATGTAGAACAAGGGGAAAAGGCTTGGTGATGTCAATTTTTTTGGCGACCGAAATCGATCGCCAAGCAACTTAATTTTACGATACTTTTTTTTTTGGCGACCAGAATCGATAGTCAAGCATCATAATTTGCGATAAGTGTTCTGAGAATTTACAAATTGTAATTTTGCAATAAAAATAAAGAAATAATAATGTGAAATTAAAACAAATATTTATATAAAGCTATTAGCAATGCATAAAAATATAAATTGTATTTTTTTTAAGTTAAAGGAAAGAAACGATTTCATTTTGTTACATGCAAATACGAAAATGCCGCCAAAATACTCAGTTGAATCAAACACGTGGAAATTTTTTGAGTGCATTATCATGTGATTATGACGTTAGATGAATCGAGTCCATTGTATCATAAAATCAAGCATTTTATTAAATACCCGCTCTTTTCACGGGTGAGTTGAATAAATATAACGATCGTGACAGAAGGATATAAAAATTTATGAAATTAAATTTTCAAATATTTTGAATAATTTCAAGTAAACTGTAGAACTATTAGGCGGAAAATTCTGCAGCGTAGCGATATCAAATAAGTGTAATATGAAAATTGTGTGTGTTATGAATCTTTTTATTCAAATATAATATTTAATTACTCACGAAAATTTAAGCTACGCCAGTTCAAAAGATGTCACCAAATGCAGTGATCTGTTTCTAAACATGAGCGAGAACGGTTTTCCCCAATTGGCTGCATATTACGGCATTTGTCGACTTCGCATATTAAGCAAATCGATGTTGCTGCCATATGTCGATGATGTGAATGGTGGTTTTCGAAAAAAAAATCACCAAACAATAATAATTAAACATTTTTTTTTTGTTGCGGATATATGCTTACGCTTCCTTTGAAACTTCAGAAAAGCTTCCTGCAAAACTTTCGAGTCCTGCGACCAACGGTGTGGATTTGTAAAGGTTCCAAGCAAATAAACAAATTGAACAAGAATTTAGAAGGTAGAATCTCTAGATTGAAGATTAAGCTTGCATATTCTGACTTGCTTCCCCCCCCCCCGGTTAACTTTTAAACTTTTGAATATCAAGGCAGCGAAAACCAGACATACAAGCATAAGAGCTTAATGGGTCATTTTTAATTCAATAAACTTGTATATATTTCCCAGTTTGAGGGATATAACAATAATTCTCTACTTCAGGGAAATAAAAGATTACTAATTATAATTAAGGGAAATACGATGAAAGATACAACTAAAGTTTCAAAAATCCAGGCAAAGCTCATCTAATCAGGGTCTAATAGTAGTAATATTTCTTAATCACATCATAAACTCAGTGTACTCCTTCCCCCTTAGTACTATCTCTCTCCTTTATAACTTTTCTTCTCTAAACCCTCCTTAAAATATCTCTTCCAAACTCTGACTGTGAAGGACATTTCTTACATAAATCTGGAAAATAACGTTCACTTCATATCTGAGTCTATTTGAGAATTTCGGAATAAGGACTTTGAATAAGATACAAGCTTACAAAGAAGCTGTAACACAATGTTTAGAGGTTACATGTTTAAATAACGAAGAACTTGTGTATTATTGAATTGTCTAACAAAAATTTATAAAAAAAAATTATATTTTTTACTATAATGATGGTTTTCAAGAAAAAAATTAACATTCGTTTAATCATTGTGCAATACAACCATAACCAGCGAATATAACTGAATAGAAAAAGTACGAAAATGAGACTCACCGAATGCGTTTTCGTAAAAGTCTAGAATCAATCCTCGAAAAGCCACAAATATATATTGTCATTCAATGCCGATTTACAATAAGTCGGTTTAAAATAAGAAGCTTCTCCGACATTATCTATAACAATATTACCATAAAGTAGTAACAAAAAAAATCATTCAAGTTGGAGGGTGAGCTCAGTGGCTGAAATTTTTTTAAGACTATTATTGTCATACCGAGGAACAAAGGAAGATTCACTCCGATGTGATTAGACTGGATTCGGTAGGTTGTGTCCAAGACGATGTTGAATCCTTCCCACTTCCGGTGAAAGTAGATAATGTAAATTACGCCCTCCCTGGACGATCTTGAATGGATTTATCGAGATTACATCACCGATTCAGATATAGAATGAATGAAACAAGAGAATTCTACGCTACAATCAATCAAATAAGGTACTGGGGCACAACCGACCTTCAATGTAATATTAAGAAAAAATTCTTTTTGAAGTTGAAAGCTTCTGCGTATAAAAATAATGCAGAATAATATAAAGAATATTAAATTTAATTCAGAGAGAGAATTATTATATTTCTAATTTATTGCAGAAAAGAAGAATATAATAATGATAAGAATTCTGGTTCATATATAATATATTTTAAATAAAGAATACATTTATCTGCACTGCATTTCAATGTTGTAGCAATTGATGAGCTTTCGTGAACTGCTCATTTCTTTTCTTTTGCATAATTTTTAATAGAATTAATTTTTGGTTTTTTTTTATCCTTACTTAACAAGCTTTGCCTTGTTTGAATTTTTAAACCTTTGAATTGTTATAATCTTTACTTGCGAGTCATATTAAAACAATTCAATAAATTATCTGAATACATTCTAAAATTTTAATGATAGTTCATAATTATATGTATAATATGTATCCCTTTTAAAAACAATTTTATATTTGGTATTACAATATTTCAGGCCCATTATTTTTAGTTCCACTGTAAAATAAATGAAATTCTCAGGAATTTTCAGATGCTATGTTAAATAATATCTGCATGAATAAAATTGTTTATTGAAGATTTTGTTCACACAAAAATGTTCAAGTATTGATTTGGGATTTTTTTGGACAAGTATTGAATTTCAAAACTTGATGCGATGCTTAATTTTGTAAAGTATTTAAACACAAGAGGAAAGAAACTAGAGAATTCCACACTGCAATCAATCAAGAAAATACTGGGCACAACCAAAATTCATTGAAATTTTACTAAAAAATTCTTTTTGAAGTTCAGTACTTCTGCGCATAAACATTATAGGGTATATTTTCAGATAGAAATGTCATTTTACTTAAAACCCTTTATAGTATTTAATTATTTCAAATTTTATATGAAGGTTCATACAATTTCCATTCACGTTAAATGATAATTGCTCATAATTTCAAAATATTTGCTGCGCATGCGCGTGATAATACTTTTGTCAACCATAAACCCTTCGGACTCATCTTTTTTAGGTAAGTATAGATCATAGGTAATCAACGTGGGCGATAACGCCCCCTTGTGAGCGTTGGAGTCTTTCAAGGGGTCAGTGAAAGACCCAAAGAAAATTAGGGGGCGTTGAGATGACACGGAGGGGTTTGGGCAGATTAACCAAAAAAGATTTTAAAAAACACACTGATTTACTAACAAAAGTAAACTTTAATACTGCGTTTACTATGTTGATTGTATATATTTAAATCATTTTTATATCACATGTGTACGAAAATTGACATATTTCGGTAGTTCGGGAAGTAGATGAAAAATTTAAAGATTACATTACATTCAGACCTGCATTAAATTGAAAGATATAGTGCTTTTTAATTTCTGTAGTGCACGGGTTGTCTTTGTCTGTGAAAAGTAGGAAAAATGTTTCGTCCACTGCATTTCATTGCGTATATTATCCAAGTAACATAATTAAATATGTTAACCAGAAATTAACGGGATTCTTTAAAGGCTGAAACTGTCAATTTATATTTATTTTGAAAGCAATAGTTTATATATAATGAATTACTTCGTATCATCAAAACCCCTGTTTGTCTTTATAACAGGTAAGCTAAAACTTTTATTCCACTCTTATAAATGAAGAAATTCAGTAGCGTTTCAATTCCAATAATATCCTACCTATGACTATAAAATATATTATATTACACACATTTAAATATATTTGTGCCTATAGCTATTTCAGATTCTCAAGTAAAAAATTGGGGCTTTAGAGAAAAAATTAAATTTAAAAATATATTCTATTAGTAATAGGATATTTTTTTAAAACTTGACTCTTGTTTCCACCATGTAATGTGTGTACTCCCTTATTTCTCTAGAGTGTGAGGGGGCAGTATCGAAATATTTACTAGAAAAGGGGGCACCAGCTCAAAAAAGGTTGGGAACCTATGGTATAGATGATTCCAAAATGCTCCAGTGATCTTCCTTTACCTCAAAAGGCTTTACTGGTTTTGCTAAACAAGGAAACGTTATTCCAGGACCTTTTTCGTGTCTTCCTTTCTTTTTTACATTTATAAAATTTAATCGAAACGTTTTTACTGTCGTTTTTATAAATTAAAGAATGTGTGAAGACACAGCCTGCCAAAAATGGCATTTACGGCAATAAAAACGATTCAACAAATCAATGGTTTTTTGCAGAAAGTTAGCTAAATACATTTACAAATTAACACAAATGCTTGAATTTAATAGGTGCACATTATATTGTAGTTGCGAAATTCAATGTCTTAGTATCGACTTATCTTCAGTTGGAATTTTTGTTGAAGTTTCTTACAAAATATATGTAATAATTCTCTTCTTCAGAGGACTTAAGTATCTGTTAAAAGGATGGAATCGTATGAAATAAGGAGCTGTATATTTTACTTGTTTAAGAACGATTTCGTTGGTTTACGCGAATACAGTTATTTTATTAATCATAAAAGAACGGTTAAACGTTATTCATTAGACTGATGTGTCAAAAAAGTAAATTAATGCAAAACTTTAAGTGTTTGTAGAAAATTTTTATAAAGCTAAAGACCTTTCATATAAAATAAAGACCTAACGGATACTAGAGGCATACAAATATTTAACTTAGAGATTCAATAAACATTTACAACATGTAAATACTTCCTATTGCCGATTAAATATTAGTTAAGTTTAATATCCAATGCATGAGTTTAGCTCATTTCAGTGAAACATTACGCTTTATAAAACATTTACAGGTATCAGCTTAAAGTCACAGGAATTAATTGAATTTTGAAAATTTATTTTTCCCACGATTTACTATACTCATACGTAATTAAGTCCTTTTGAATGGAATGCAAAGTACCATATGGAGTAATTTCAGGATACCATATGGAACGCAAAGTAAATGGAGTGATTTCAGGCACTACCAAATTTTGGAGAACTTTTTATCAAGCTTAATGTATTATATTTCAAAAACATTAAAATTTTTTGAAGCTTTCATATTTGGTTGAATCAGATCTAGGTCACATTTCATATCTAATCATCATTTCGTTACATTACGCTTCTTCGAAAAAATATATCGTCTCATTCAGTTTTTCAATGTAGACTTATGCAATACAACTCTCAACTAATGGAAACGAGAATATAAATAATTCTTAACTAAAGAAGGATCAATATTTTGCTTTTTATAATCTCGTATTATATGTTCCACAATGCACGCAATTTAGAAATAAATTTAAAAAGAACAGAATGGGAATTTTTTAGAGGGAAGAGTGTTTATAATTTACTCTCCCGCAACCCCCTTTAAGATTCGATTTCTGTTTTAACCCGTTCTTAACACATTTCTACTTAACGAAACAAATATTACCAACTTTCAACACTGTAGGTCTTATAACGGGACTTTTTTTCTATTTAAAATAATATCCCCTTAACCCTCCCTTCAAGAGTTGATTTCCTCAAAACTTGTTATTAGCTGATCTCTATTTAGCAAAATAAACATGCCTGCCAAATTTCAAGGCTGTAGGTCTAATAGTTCCAGAAATCTCGTGATGAGGGTGTGAATCTCTTTTCTTCTATATATCAAAAGATAAAAACTCCTCAGACGGAACAAAAAAAAAACCTACTATAAATTTTTGGTTCGATAAAGGCTGTTTGCTATATAAAAATGAATAGGATAGGAGCTATCCTTTACGTGCTATAAGAGATATAAAATATCTTTCATGTAAATATTTAGTAAAAATACTTTTTTTACAAAGATTTATTAAAAATTATTTGTATGCAGTTATTTAAATTACTTTATATGTAAGCATTCATTAACCACTTGCCTGATTATCCCGCGTTATCTCGGGTTCGTATATATTGCAGTTAATTATTATGCCGAGAAAACTCGGGCGAAGCAGAATTTGTAAGTACGATTTGTTTTATCACGGTTTTACTCAGCCTGGAGGAAATGAAAGGAAATATTCAGCTTTGATTGGCAGTTTGGACAATTTTTATAATTCGCCATGTTTGGCTGATACGTTAATCAAAAGGAAGACAGATGTGTGGAACATTCCGATTGAATAGAAAAAATTTACCTCGAGATCTAAAGAAAATTTTTTTTTAAAAAAAAAAGAGAAATTACTGGGTATTAGAGAGGGAAAGTAACTGTAATGAAATGGAAAGATAAGAAGGATGCTAGTCTAATTTCCACAATACATACAACCGAAATGCAGGATGGGACAAATAAACGGGAAGAGCCAAAGTCCAGACCTAAATTGTTGTTGACTACAATGACAAAATGGGTAGTGTAGATTAATTCGACCAGCATTTAGCTGCCTATTCTACACCCAGAAAAAGAAGGAAAAATAAAATAAGAAGATTTTCTTCCATTTAATGGATTTGGCCATTCCTACATTTTGTACTGTAAATCAGGAGGTTCTCGATAACTTAAACAATTTAGAATGAAACTGATTGAAAAACTAATGTCATAAAATCATCCTGGTCAGTTTTCTGCTTCACCTGGAAGACCCAGAATTAGTCCTTCACCACTCAGGTTAACCTCTAGGCATTTTCCAGATGTTATTCCTGAAAATGAAAAAAAAATCAAATCCAAAGAGACAGTGCTCCCGTAAAATAGATTCCAGAGGTAAGTCAGTCAGAAAAGAAACCAGATACCATTGTACAGAATGTCATATATCACTTTACGTTGTCTTTTGTTTCAAAAACAATCATACAAAGACTAATATTTAACTTTTTTCCGTTTGCCCGAAATAACTCGGGATAGTAAACTAATATAAAAACTAAATTCAACCTACATATTTTGTTTTGTTTCGTTTCACTGTATTTAATAATAAAGTAAAAAAAATTGATGATTTTTTGCAATATTTCTTTCAAAAAAATTTGTAAGGGAAGCGGTTAAAAATGGTTTTCATGCAAAAAGTTATTTGAACAAGGAGCAGAGTTATGAGGTCCTAAATAAAATTTAAAAAAAAAACATTCGCGAGTTTAAACTTCTCGAATTGTTGAAACGTTGCATCATTTCCATAGAATCTATGGGGACAGTTACACGAATTAACATATTTCTATAACATCTTTCAGCTGCACAAAAAGAAACATAGCTTACTGATAAGATAAGAGTACAAAGCAATGAACCCTGATTTCAATTTAAAATGAGGAGTAAAAATTTGGTACTAAAGTTTTGGAAATCGTGAAGTACTGCTTAAGAACAAAGTTATCTTTAAGACGAATTCAATAATCCTTTAAGCGGTTTGCCCATGCAACATACGGGGTACCAAAAGTTGGCTGGAACTGGTTTGCCCATAAGCTGTACAGGTATTTTAAAATTTACTTTCATTCTTGATTTGAGCTTATTTTACATTCTTATGGTGTATCATTTATTGCTAGTATTATGAAAAGGTGATGCAATGTGTTTGTGGCACTTAAATAATTTCGTCCGGCCTTTTTTTTTATGTAGAATGCGGGAATTAATATGGTGTTTAGTTATGAACAATAGCAAGTAATATAAAAAAAACTTAAGTCAATTCCTACTTTGAATGGATGAATAGAAAGTATTTTATTAACGATTGAAAATTTGAACAAGATATATATATATATATATATATATATATATATAGGGAAGGAGTGAACTAATAGTAGGAATTGAAAAAAGAGCATGTTTGTCTGCATTGTTGTAACAATGCAGACAAACATACCCAGACAATGCATACCCGTTTTGGCTAGTTTGGCTGAAAAACCGGATTTCGACGCCAACTTTTGCCATTATTTTAAAATTTACATTGTTACAACAATGGAGAAGAATATAAGTTGGCGTCGGAAGCCGGTAATTAATTAAATTAAATTAATTAACCGGTAATTAATGAATTAATATTTGAAAAAACTGTACTAACAATAAGTGTCATCCACTACAAGTTAAAAAAAATTTTAAGTTTAAAAATTTATTTTAAATTTATTTCAACTTGATTGGATGAATAGAAAATATTTTATTAACGATTGAAAATTTGAACAAGATAAATATATATATAAATAACTAGCCGTTACCCGCCCGCTTCGCTGGGTATTTCATGATGTTTTATAAATTTTTACTGCTTATATATATGTATAAATTATTGATATCTAAGTCCTAGCATTAAGAATTCGATTGTATTGAAAAATATACTTATACCTTTAACTGTCGCAAAAAAAAAGGGCAGAACTCATCTAATTTGTATTTTCTAAAAATCTCTAAAATTGAAGTATAGAATGATGTTTGCTCTTTCGTAACCCAAAAACCAAGTGGATTCCCGCAAAACCAATTTTCGGTGGATCTCTACTCCGTAAAGTGAACATGAAAGCCAAATTTCAAGTCTAAATCTAACAGAAAAAAACAAAAGTTTACTATCAGTATCCCTGTAATCCCGTTGAGATCCATTTTCCAAAATAATCTCTCTTAGCGGAATTTCAAAATTGTACATTGAGTAGTTTAAACATGGAAACAATTATTTATAACGCCCCTTAACCCCCCGTAACGCCCCTTGCGTTTCGAACTTCGGAAAATCCGTTCTTAGATGATGTCTACTCTATGAAAGGAACATGTCTACAAAATTTCAAATCTGTAGGTTGAACAGTTCCAGAGATATCGTGGTTAATCAGTCAGTCAGTCAGTGAGTGAGTCGCTTTTCTCCTTTATATATATAGACTTTATATTTACCCGCCCGCTTCGCTGGGTATTTCATGATATTTATAAATTTTTACTGCTTATGTATAAATTATTGATATCTAAGTCCTAGCATTAAGAATTCGATTGTATTGAAAAATATATTTAGACCTGTAACTGTCACCTCTTGATAAATAAAAAGGGCAGAACTCATCTAATTTGTATTTTCTAAAAATCTCTAAAATTGAAGTATAGAATGATGTTTGCTCTTTCGTAACTCAAAAACCAAGTGGATTCCCGCAAAACCAATTTTCGCGGTGGATCTCTACTCCGTAAATTGAACATGCAAGCAAAATTTCAAGTCTAAATCTAACAGGAAAAAAACAAAAGTTTTACTATCAATATCCCCGTAATCCCGTGTGTGTTGAGAGCCGTTTTCCAAAATAACCTCTCTTAGCGCATTTCAATTCAACAAAAGAAAAATGCAAACCAAATATCATTATTATAGTCCTTGTAGCTGGAAAAAAGGATTTTTTTGTGTCAATACGTCCCAGTAACCCCTGCACCCCTCCGCAGAACTTTATTTACTTAAAATACATTCTTAGTGCATCCCTATTCAACAAAAGAAACATGCTTAAAAAATTTCAAGTATATGGGTCTAACAATTAAAAACAGGAATATTTTTCTGTAACTCCTCTTGACCCCTCGCAACCATCCTTAGGGGTCAATTTTCGTTTTACTCTTTGTTAGAGGAATTATATTCCATGAAAGGAACATGCTTACTAATTTTCAAGCAGGATGATCAAATAGTTTAAAAATGGAAATATTTATCGATTACGCTTCTTAATCTCCCAAAATTAAACTTGGTAGTTGATATTCGCAAAACCCATTTTGTAGCGGTTCTCTACGAAAGGAATCTGCTTATCAAATTTCAAGACTGTACGTCTAATAGTTTAAAAATGGGGATAATTATCTATAACGCCACTTGAGCCCCCGCAACGCCACTTCGGTGTCTGTTTTCACAAAACCCATTTTGTAGGGGAATTGCACTCTATGAAAGGAATCTGCTTAGCAAAATTTGTGCGTCCAATAAATTAAAAATGCAAAAAAAATTATCAATAACGCCCCTTGAACCCCCGCAACGCCACCTAGGGGCCTATTTTCTCAAAACACATTTTCTCTCTATATATATATATAGTGTATCTCTATCCTATGAGAGGAATCTGCTCACCAAATTTCAAGACTGTGCGTCTAATAGTTTAAAAATAGAAATAATTACTTATATCTGCCCTTAACCCTCCGCAACACCCCTTGGGGTCAATTTTCCCCAAACCCGTTTTGTAACGGATATGTACTCCATGAAAGAAACATTCCTACCAATTTTGAAACAGGTAGGTCAATTAGTTTAAAAATGAAAAAAATTATCTATTACGCCACTTAATCCCCCGCAACGCCACTTAGAGGTCTGTTTTCCCAAAACCTTCTTATAGCTGATCTCTACTCTATGAAAGAAATCTTTTTTTTCAAATATAAAGACTGTGCGTCTAATAGTTTAAAAATGGAAATAATTATCTATAACGCCCCTTAAGTCCCGGAACGCCACTTGGGGCAATTTTCACGAAACCCATCCTGTAGCGTATCTCTACCCTATGAGAGGAATCTGCTTACTAAGTTTCAAGACTGTACGTCTAATAGTTAAAAAATCGGAATTTATAACGCCCCTTAAACCCCCCCCCCGCAACACCCCTTGGGGTCAATTTTTTAAAAACCCATTTTGTAGCGGATATTTACTCCATGAAAGAAACTTACCTACCAATTTTCAAGCAGGTAGGTGAAGTAGTTTAAAAACGGATATATTTATCTATTACGCCTCTTAATCCCCCGCAACGCCACTCAGAAGTCTGTTTTCACAAAACCCGTTTTGTAACTGATCATTATTCTACGAAAGGAATCTATTTATCAAATTTAAAGACAGTGCGTCAAATAGTTTAAAAATGAAAGTATTTATCTATAACGCCCCCTAAGCCCCTGCAACGCCACTTGGTTGACGATTTTCACCAAACTCATTTTGTAGCGGATCTCTACTGTATGAAAGGAATCTGCTAACCCAATTTCAAAATATTACATTGAGTAGTTTAAACATAAACAATTATTTATAACGCCCCTTAAGTCCCGCAACGCCACTTGGGGGCACTTTTCACGAAACCCATTTTGTAGCGTATCTCTACCCTATGAGAGGAATCTGCTTACTAAGTTTCAAGACTGTACGTCTAATAGTTAAAAAATCGGAATTTATAACGCCCTTTAAACCCCCCACTTTCGCAATACCCCTTGGGGTCAATTTTTTAAAAACCCATTTTGTAGCGGATATTTACTCCATGAAAGAAACTTACCTACCAATTTTCAAGCAGGTAGGTGAAGTAGTTTAAAAACGGATATATTTATCTATTACGCCCCTTAATCCCCCGCAACGCCACTTAGAAGTCTGTTTTCACAAAACCCGTTTTGTAACTGATCATTATTCTACGAAAGGAATCTATTTATCAAATTTAAAGACAGTGCGTCAAATAGTTTTAAAATGAAAATAATTATGTATAACGCCCCCTAAGTCCCTGCAACGCCACTTGGGGGACGATTTTCACCAAACTCATTTTGTAGCGGATCTCTACTGTATGAAAGGAATCTGCTAACCCAATTTCAAAACTGTACATTGAGTAGTTTAAACATGGAAACAATTATTTATAACGCCCCTTAACCCCCGTAACGCCCCTTGCGTTTCGAATTTCGGAAAATCCGTTCTTAGATGATGTCTACTCTATGAAAGGAACATGTCTACCAAATTTCAAATCTGTAGGTTGAATAGTTCCAGAGATATCGTGATTAATCAGTCAGTCAGTCAGTGAGTGAGTCGCTTTTCTCCTTTATATATATAGATTATATAGAGAGAGCGATTAATAGTAGGAATTGAAAAAAAAAATGTGCTTTTATTTAAGTATTTTGGGTAAAAAAAATGACCGCTTAAGAGGTCAAATAATAATTAGGGGATTCTGATTTCGATGAAATTTATCAATTTCATTATAAAAATTGTACATATATTTAATATATCATCTGATTTTAATAATTCTATGAAAGTTGATAAAAACGCGAACCAGAATTCAGTACTTTGACATGAAGAGAAAGAGTCAGAAAAACACACAATACAAAAGAAAGAGAAAAAAAAAACATCATTCGAAAAAAAAATCATTACTTAAACATTTAATCTTATCATAAATTATGTGGAAAATTTATAAATTACACTCGCGATTCTTAGCACGCAAGGATAATATTTCAACACTGAGTTATACATGATGAAAATAACTGCTAAAACGCGTATGATAAACGTTATTTCAATTAGACAAGCAAGTTGAGCATGCTTACTTATAAATCTCATCGCTAAAATGTTTTTGTCTTAAAGTAATGGACAAAAAGATTTATGTTATCAAACCAGAAAGAAAAAACGAAGAGTTTCAAACATTTAAGCGAAATAATTGTGGCAAGTTCTTCTTTAACATATAACTAGCTTCCATGGCCCGGCGTTGCACGGGCTTTTTCAACTGTATAGATATTTTTTCCTTTAAGATTTCCCCTTCTCGTATCAGTTTAAGCACTCTTCTTGGTGTGTTTGTGACTTCCATATTAATATTTCATTAAAATACCCTTCTTCGAAACTTCTTCCCTCTCTTAGCTTCATCGGATGGGTCTGCTTCACGTCAGAATATCCCAGCGTTGCTCGGCCTCTTACCGAGTACATCACTTCACCCCCATGGAAAATTTCCCCTTTCCCTCACTTCTAGGAGAGTGATTTCTATATTTATGTCATTAAAATTCCTTTTTTTTTTCGAAATGTCTTCCCCTTTTCCTTGTTAAGAATATTTATTTTTTCTCGTTTAACCAGTGTTGTAGGGGCTTTTTCGAGAATATAAAACTCTTTTTCATTTCTTATTTCCTCAAGGATAAGATCAAATTTCTATTTTCCATTAATAATTTACAAAATTATTCTTATTTTATCCAATAGAAAGCAGCCATTGCACGATTTTTAAAATAATTTAGTAATAAATGATAAAAAAAAATACTGTGTTTTAGTTTTTAAAAAAAAATATTAATTTACATCCATATATAGCTGCATAGTCCAGAGTTGCTCGGAATTTTTCTTGTGTATAACTCTGTTCTTGTTATTCTGTTTCTCACATACACAATTAATATGTTTGCCTATGTCCTCTCCGAAAGTTGTCTTTCCGCGCATGCAACATAAGCCCTCAAATTCTAAAATTCTTTGGTAGGCTTACAACCATTAATTATTATTGGCAGGGGTCGATTTTGAGAGTTATTTTAGTTATATTTTTACGGATCCCCGAAACGAAAAACTACTTTTTTTTAAAAAAACATTTTTATGTATAAAAAATGTCAAAAGTTAGAAATTTAAAAAATTTCGTGAATTTTTAAAGATTATTACAATATTCCGTTTCAGTTTCAGTTTCAATTGGAACCTTAGGAAAAGGCAAAAATTTTCCAATATACTTAAAAAACAGTTTTATCCCTTTTCGAAATTTAAATTTAAAAAAAAAACATAGATATTTGCGTTTTAGAAATTGTGTTTTTAATAAGAAACATCTCAAATAAATCACATATCAAAAGCAGTTATTTTTTAATCAAAGTGAAGGAATCACTCAATAAAATTCCAGTAAGTCTGAAAACTGTATTTTGACGACAACATATGTAATTGTAAAAGTATGATTTCAAGGATATATTTCACGTTAATCACATGTTAAAAGATTTTTTTCTTAACCAGTGAATGAATTAAATCAAAAAAGCTACGTCATAAAATTTCAGTTTACCTGAAATCAATTTCAGCGCCATATTATGTCATTGTGTCATATCTTATGGCTGCATGGCCCGACCCTGGACGGGCTTTTTCGAGTTTATAATTTGCCAATGGAAATTTCCTCTTTCCATCTCGATGTCATTACTCCCTCGGTTGTGTGTGATTTCTATATTTTTTCATTAAAATTCCCTTTTTCGCAATTTTTCCATATCTTTGTCCCATTGGACGGGTCTGTTTTCCTCCATTTAGCCCGGCGTGACACGGGATTTTTCCAGGAGTATAACTTTATCCCAATGGAAATTTCCTTTTTCCTTCTCGATGCCAGCACTTCTGGGTGAGGGTGTAAGCGTGATGTGAGGGATTTCTATACTTATGTCATTAAAATTATCTCCTTTCCGAAATGTCTTCAATTTATATTCCTTTACAGACAGATTTATTTTCCCTCAGCTTAGCCCGGAAGTTTACACAGGCTTTTTCGTGTATAAAACTCTTTAGTTTTTTTCCCCTCAGTGATAAGATCTTTCTTTATATTTCTATTTTCAATTTTTAATTTACAAAACTAATCTAGTTTTATCTACAAGAAAACAGACAATGTACGATATTATTATTAAATAATTAGTTTTCTAATAAATAATGCAAATTAATACCAATTTAGTTTTTTTTTAAAAAATTATAAATTTATATCCTTTTTATTAAATAATGAATGAAAAATGACTGTTTATTTCTGGATGTTTGGTTATTTGATTAAAAATATGTAACTATAAAATAGAAGTATGGGAGAGTAAACCTTGACACATACATTTGCTTGAATTCACTGCATAAAAAAACATTCAAAATGAAAATAATACTATTAAATAAAAACATTTTAGCATTTTCTTATATTTTTAATGTTTTTCACACTAAATAGTTTTTTTAAACAAAGAAAACTATGTATTGTGGTGTATCAGAAATTAGTCTTTCTGAACATGCTCCATAAGCCTCACACACACATACACAAACTGGTGAATTCTGTCGTAGGTTACTGGCATTTGGTGACTTTAGCAGTTTTTTTCATTGCATTTTTATGGCTCCTTGAAACGGAAAAGTGCCTTTTTTAAAATATTTTATGTGCAGAAAATAAAAATTTTTCAAAATTACGAAATTCCATAAATTTTTTAAAGAAGCTATACAATATTCCTTCTAAGTCTAACTTGGCATCTTCGAGAAATGTTTATACAATTTACCAATATACTTTAAAAATAGTCATAACTTCCTTTTTTAAAAAATTTAAATCCAAGAAATGCAGAGAAATTCGTAAAAAATGTAAGACATCTTAGAATTTGGGATTTTTTTTAATAATACATTTCAAGTTCGTCACACGTTAAAAGCATTTATTTTTCAAACAGAGTAATTTAATACAGTCAACAGAGCAACGTCATGAAATTCCAAGTTTGGCTGAAAACCGATTTTCGACGCCTGCTTTTGTCACTGTTGTAACAATAACATTGCTGCAACAATGGAGACGAATCAATGTTTGCACGAAAAAAACGCTTTTTTCGGAGGTTTTTAATTAATATCTTTTCAACAAATTGCAATATCGGAATATAAATGGTCAATACGGCTTGCCCGGAAAATTCCCGATCTTTTGGTACCTTCCGCGAGTTTCTGCGCGGTGCGGTTCGGGAGAAGATAGACGCACATAGATAGATAGATAGATAGATACATACATACATACATAGATAGGTACATACGTTTGTTTACCTTCGGATTTTAATAGTGTAGACTAGCTGTGTGGCCCGGCGTTGCGCGGGCTTCTTCAAGTGTATAGATATTTTTGCCTTTAAAATTTCAACTTTTCGTATCGGTGTAAGTACTCTTCCTGGTGTGTTTGCGACTTTCATATTAATATTTCATTAAAATACCTTTTGTTTAAAATATTATTTTATATCCATATATTGCTGCATGGTCCGGCGTTGCACGGGATTTTTCTTGTGTATAACTGGTCTTGTTATTCTGTTTCTCACATACACAATTAATATGTTTGCCTACGTACTCTTCGAAAGTTGTCTTTCCAAACATCCACCATAAGCCCTCAAATTCTTGAATTCTGTGGTAGGCTTACCACCATTAATTATTATTGGCAGGGATCGATTTGGAGAGTTATTTTAGTTATATTTTTACGGTTCTCCCCAAAACGAAAAAGTACCTTGTTTAAAAACAGTTTTATGTATAAAAAATGTCAAAAGATAGAAATTTACAAAATTTCGGGAATTTTTAATGATTATTACAATTTTCCGTTTTAATTTAAATTGGAACCTTAGGAAAAGGTAAAAAAATTACCAATATGCTTAAAAAACAGTTTTATCTCTTTTCGGAATTTAAATTAAAAAAAAAACCATAGATATTTTTGCGTTTTAGAAATTGTGTTTTTAATAAAAAAAACATCTCAAATAAATCACATATCAAAAGCAGTTATTTTTCAATCAAAGTGAAGGAATCAGTCAATAAAATTCCAGTAAGGCAAAAAACTGGATTTTTACGACAATATATGTAATTATTAGACTTTGATTTCAAGGATATATTTCAGGTTAATCACATGTTAAAAGCCTTTTTTTTAAATCTGTGAATGAATTAAATCAAAAAAGCTACGTCATAAAATTTCAGTTTGCCTTAAATCAATTTCAGCGCCATATTATGTCATTGTGTCATATGTTATATCTGCATGGCCCAACCCTGCACGGGCTTTTTCGAGTGTATAACTTTTTGCCAATAGAAATTTCCTCTTCCCATCTCGATGTCATTACTTCCTCGGTTGTGTGTGATTTCTATATTTTGTTATTAAAATTCCCTTTTTCGCAATTTGTTCCATATGTTTGTCCCGTCGGACGGGTCTGTTTCCCCTCCATTTAGCCCGGCGTTGAACGGGATTTTTCCAGGAGTATAACTTTATTCCGGAAATCTTAAAGTCAAACTGGTTGACAGTTTTACATATCTGGATTCCAATGTTAACTCTTGTAATGACATAGGCTTTGAACTAAAACGAAGAATTCTTGCTGCTAATCGCTGCCTTTATAGCCTTGGAATTTTTTAAAAATCGAAATTGATAAAAAGATCTACAAAAATAATTTTGTATAAAACTAATATAAGACCTGTTCTCCCCTATGGATGTGAAACCTGGACTCTAACAAAGACCCAGACAAATCAACTTGTTATTTTTGAAAGGAAAGTCCCGAGGTAGATCTTGGGGGCTGTGAATGATAACGGAATTTGGAGACACAGGTACAACTTTGAACTCAACAGACTCTTTAAGGAAGCTGACATCGTCAACTACATCAAAATATGCCGCTTGAGATTCGCGGTACATGTCTGTCGAATGGATCCCTCATCTAGGACATCAAGAATCTTTAATTATAAACCCATCTCGAACAGACCCAGAGGAAGACCCAATCTGAGATGGACTGATTGTGTGGAAGAAGATTTTAAAGTGCTGAAAGTGACCAATTGGAGAACTGTCGCCTCCCGGAGGACAAGATGGAGGGATGTTCTGAGGAAAGCCTTGGCCCACCCGGGCTGTCGTGCTAAAGAAGAAGAACTTTATTCCAATGGAAATTTCCTTTTTCCTTCTCGATGTCATCACTTCTGGGTGAGGGCGTATGCCTGATGTGTAAGGGATTTCTATACTTATGTCATTAAAATTAACTTCTTCCCGAAATGTTTTCAATTTCTTTTCCTTTACAGACAGATTTCTTTTTCCTCAGCTTAGCCCGGCGTTTATACAGGCTTTTTCGTGTATAAAACTCTTTTTCAGTCTTTTTTCTCTCAGTGATAAGATCTTTCTTTATATTTCTATTTTCAATTTTTAATTTACAAAACTAATCTAGTTTTATCCACAAGAAAACAGATAATGTACGATATTATTATAAAATAATTAATTTTGTAATAAATAATACAAATCAATACCAAATTAGTTTTTTAAAAGAAATATATAAATTTATATCCTTTTTTATTAAATAATGAATGAAAAATGACTGCTTATTTCTGGATGTTTGGTTATTTGATTAAAAATATGTAACTATAAAAAAGAAGTATGGAAAAGTAAACCTAGACACATACATTTGCTTGGATTCACTGCATAAAAAACATTCAAAATGAAAATAATACTATAAAAAAAACATTTTAGCATTAAATAGAAACAAATTTTTAAAATTACGAAATTTCCTAAATTTTTGGAATAACTTTTACAATATTTCAACTCAGTGTAACTTAGCATAGTCTAGAAATATGCGTACAGTTTACCAATCTACTTTAAAAACCGTCATAATTTTCTTTTTTTTTATATTTAAATCCAAGAAACACAGAAAAATTTGTAAAAAAGTTAAAACATTTTAGAATTTGGGATTTTAATAATATATTTCAAGTTAGTCATACGTTAAAAGCATTTACTTTTAAACATAGTAAGTTAATTCAATCAATAGAGCAATGTCATGAAATTCCAAGTTTGGCTGAAAACCGATTTTCGACGGCTGCTTTTGTCACTGTTGTAATAATAACATTGCTGCAACAATGGAGACAAATCAAAATTTTCACGAAAAAAACGGTTCTTTTAGAGGTTTTTAATTAATATCTTTCCAACTAACTACAATATCGGAATATAAATGGGCAATACGGCTTCCCCGGATCATTCCCGATCTTTTGGTACCTTCTGCGAGTTTATGCGCGGTGCGGTTCGTGAGAAGATAGAAGCACATACATACATAGATAGGTACATACGTTTGTTTACCTTCGGATTTTAATAGTGTAGATATATCTTTGAATAGATAAAAAAAAAGAGTACACATTGTGGTAAAAAATGCTTAGAAAACTTTGAGAAAAAATAATCACTTTGATTGTTTGAGCTATCAGGAAAATAGACCCAATGATTGAAAACTTCTCACTTTTGGGTAAATGAATGTTGTTTAAAATTGAATGTAATTATTCAATAGTGTTTCCATTTTTGGGACAGTTTTGTTCATGCATGACGTTTAAAGTTCCTTTTCAGCGTTTGTTCATAAACTCTCGGTGCAATCATATTTGATTAAATTTCCCCAACTTAACATATTCTTAAAGCCAAATTTAGAATTAAAAATTTTAAAAAAAAAGATCTGGTTTTATTTGTAAAGTTAAACAAAAAGAAGAGCAGCGGTTTCGTACAAGCATAGATATAGATTGTGAATGAGCTTTTATTAACATCAAATGGATGGTGACAGACCTCGTAATTCTGATCCAGGGTCAAGTAACGAGGAAAACACCAGATCTGGATCCTCCCTCTCCGAACTTCAACACCCTGTCAACGTAACGACTTGAGATTTACAAAGTATCAGCATCTCAACACAGCGGGTCTTCAGCCGCAATCTGCTCAAATTTATCACACGGCCGCTACGAACACTAGGGATTGATAAAAGGGTGAGGTGAATTAAAAAAATTTTTTTTGTATCGAGACTCGAGTTGATTTCAAAAGTTCAAGATTATGCATAACTCAAAAAAAAATACTGCCTATTATATGATTACACTTCATTTTGTAAGTAAAGCGTAGTAGAGTTAAAAGACAAATCTTAATGCTAAACACCTTCCTAAGTTGTCCTTGTTGATGCAAGTTGACCACTTCACAGTGTCAACACGCATACAATTTTCAATGAGAAACAAATTTTCTTAAGCATCTCTGCCAAACGTATGTCAACCTCTTTTATTGTCATAAACAGTATAAAGTGTGATTGTACGGTCATGGAACAAATTTTGAGGGATGGTACAGCTTGCTAAAGCATACATTTTTTTGTGTAGGAGTGTATGGTCAGAATCGATCTAATGGGAGCATCTGAAGGTTATCAGTTATGAGACTCTAGTTGATTCAATTGATAAACTCGTTGCTGAATTATCCATTGTAGCTAAAAGCGTACACGAAACACCTTGCATCTTCGGGAGTCTCATAGTCGGCAGAAACATAGTAGAAAGAAAACATGATTAAATTTGTTGATAGTTTGGAGGAATACAATATCTAAAATTAGTTCACACAGTTGCCACCCGTGGCAATCAAAATGGCTTTAATCTGGTTAGGCGTTGAGCCGAACTGAACTTGGATGGGAAATACTTGCACACTATCCCCCCCCCCCTGTTTCAAGTCTCTGCAACACTTAATCAATCATAGTGGCTCAAGAGCAGTGATGAACCAGTCTCTCAGCAATCCAGGACTACACATTTTAAATGAATGAGAGATCTGGAGAAAGTGATAGCCCGAGCAACGGTCAAACACCTTCAGTGTCGAGGTATGTAAGGACACCATGGGGAACATGTGGTTATGCATTATCTTGTTGAAAGAAGACGTGTCCACAAACCCTTTAAGACAAGGTACAGCTACCAGCCTTAATATCTGTGAAATGTAACGCTGTCTGTTCAGATTCCCGATGGGGAGAACAAGAGGTACTAGCGTCGTATATCCAATAGCTGCCCATAACCTCCTACCAGATACAATGCGATGACGATATCGAATGTAAGTAGGCCAAGTGATTTCGCCTCGGTGCCACCAGACAAATAAACGTCCATTATGATCCTTCATAATGCATGCAGAACCGGGATTCGTTCTGAACAGACGATGTGATGCCACTCCAATATCCACTTTTGTTTGTGGGAGCATAAGTATCACCCCCTGGATACTACCCATGCTGCTAAGAAGCCCCTTTTTTGACTTAAGATCCGTGATGTAGCCTTGCGATCTTGCAAGAACGATCTGACAACGTGTTAGAGTCTGGAGACCGTTGAATTCCTACATGGTATTTACACTCATGTCCATAAATTAAGGATAATGAAGTTCAGGCAAAGAAAGGGACTGAAGCAAAACAAATTTAACTTATTTGTAAAGTCTATTTATTAAACAAAAGGTAAAGAGCAAAAAAGATGCTATATGTTTGACATAATTAATAAAAATTGCGATTTTTACTCCCTGGAGCAAATTTCAAAAAAGAACCTATTTACAAAAAACAGTATAACATGGTTAGTATGGTGGTTAATACGGAGTATGTCTCCCGGACGATGCAATACAGGCCTTACAACGCCTACGCATGCTGAGTATCAAATTATCAATCTGATCTTGGGGAATATTACACCACTCATCAAGCAATGCCCTCCGAAGTTCCGGTAGACAGGTGGGAGGGGGTTGACGGGTTGCAATTCATCGGCCAAGCATATCCCACACATGCTCTATTGGATTTAAGTCCAGTGAGTATGCTGGCCAATCCATACGGGTGATATCCTCCGATTGAAGGCATTCGTCTACAATGTTTGCGCAGTGAGGACGGGCGTTGTGATCCATAAACAGAAATTCAGCACCCATGGCACCCCGAAACAAACGTACATATTGTTCCAGAATGGCATCCCAATAGATGTGGCCTGTCATCGTTACACTCTGAATATGCAGGTCAGTTCTGGAACAAAGAATAATTCCTACCCAAACGAGCTATCGTGCACCACCGTAACGGTGTCATTTAATGGTGTTCTCTTGGTGGTAACGGGTACCTGGCGCTCTCCATATGAAAGTCCGGCGAGAATCAGACTGCAAACTAAACCTGGACTCATCGGAAAACATCACACAAGACCACTGTTGCGGTGTCCACAATGCATGCTCTCTACTCCAGGTTAATCGCAGGCGACAGTGAGTTGCGGTAAGGGGAACACATCTGACAGGCCTACGAGCATATAGAAAAATGTGCCCTAAGCGTCTGTACACGGTCTGCCTTGAAACTGTCGTACCGGTAGCTGAAGAGAGCTGACGAGACAAGTCTGATGCTGTGCTCCGTCTGTTTCTTTTGGCAGTAACTGCCAAATACCGGTGCTCAATCGGCGTTGTAACTCGGGGGCAACCTGTGCTGTAACATCTACTCTCATTACCATCATCTTGGAATCGTTGCCAAAGCCTGGAGATGACACTCTGGGCGATTCCAAGTTCCTCGGATATTTCCAGCTGGGTACGTCCACATTCCAGTCGTCCGATAATTCTACCACAAAAAAAATCATCCAAATGCTTCCTTTGTACTATAACTATGCGGTTATTGCACTGAAAGGCTTTTAAAGCGCTTTTGAACAATTTTACTTCCTTGCCACTATTCCTTATATACTCTCGTCATTTTGACGTACTATGCGCGCCATCTGGTGGTTTCCTGTAATTTGCATATTCTTCTTCAAGATGTGTGTGATAATTCTACAGGTGAAATTTTTATTTTAGAGTTCAATTTCTGTGTGATTCTGAATTATCCTTAATTTATGGACATGAGTGTAGTATAGTTCTCTTGAATCTATCGATTCTTTATTCGCATCACATTCTGTTAAATTCCGATCAGAGTTAGCAATATCGTGGAACAATAAACTTCACTCTCGATAAGCAACAATCTTCTTGCTATAGAATTTCAACACGTGCTGGTAAACGTTTCTTCTTACATGAGGCATAATACGATCTTCTCACAAACAAGTATTAGCTCCAATATGAACTTCTCACTGTGTTATTTTCTTAAAGTTTCCGTCAATTTTTAAGTCTTTAAATTTTTCTACAAATAAATATTATAAAAATAAATTTAAAAACTTAATTTTAAATTGTTTTTTTTTCCACCTGTTGCTTCTTACAGCACAAATTCCATCATTTTCAAGGATAGAACTTTAAAAATAAAAACTACTTAATTTCTTCACTATTTCGGAGATAATGCAACTTATTTTTTATATCAAATTTCTTCCAAAATTTAATTTATTCCTACATTTAAAAAATTTCTTAAGAAACAAAAATATTTTTTAAAAAAAATTCTTATTTTCCCCAAACCTGCGACATGTATTTCTAAAGCCCAGCGAGGATCGCGTGTTTACCTTCAATAAACCAAGTAGATTATGAGCAAGATCCCGTGCATATTTTGAATATATGTATATTGACAGTACACAAATTATCCCCATCCTTTTTTTTATCCATCCCTTTGTTTTGAGAATTTGTACAAAGTTGTCGATGAACTCATCGGAACCCCTCATGATTCACCGAGGCAAGGTATAAAGAAAGAAAGAGTGATTTACATGTAATGTCCGGTAATTTGGCGTGCAATATTCATTGCAATTGCCTCACGTTGCCAGAAAAGCCTTTTTGACGTGGCGAATGGTGGTGTTGTTTCGCACGTGACCACAAGGTCAGCAAATCACATGAGTCGGGCAGTCTGGCAATTAGTTCACGTGTGGACAATACTCGAAACAATTGAACAAGATGAAAGGGGGAAGGGAGAGCGGGGGATGAATCTTTAAGTTTAGAGATAAAAGATATGCATCAGTATTATGAGGGGAAAAATTGTTGTTTTTTTAGTCATGGGTTAGATTTGATGACGGCCAATAAAATATAAAACTAAGGGACGATTGAACGGGACCGCAGAACTTTTTAAAGGAACCGTCCGTCTCTTATTGGATACTTAACCTTTGAGAGTCAGCTCACTTAGGTCGGAATTTTTATTATAGGATTCTTTGATTTTAGAAAGTAACAATGGCACCTACAAATGCAAGATCTCTAATGAAGGATTTCCGTGCGAGTTTCAGTAAGAAGGATTTTCATAAATTTTCGATATTTAAAATAGTTTTTTTTCTATAAGATATGGGAAAATAAGAATTCCTATTTGTGGTTAGTTTTTAATTTGAAATTTACAACTGATATATATATATATATATATATATATATTTAATTATTGAATATTTTAAATATTAATCTTTTAAACTAGAAAGCGTTTTTCAAACGTCCTAAAAAGCATTTTTTTTGCTTACTTTAATCTAACAGTGTTTAATCTAGAAATTTTCCAAAACTGATTAATTAAACTGTTTAATATTAAACATTTTTTTATTTTGTCATTTTTTTTATAAGCGTTAAATTAGAATCTCGCTATGGACTATAGATAATAATATTATTGGATATTTTATATATATGACTATCCGAAAATAGGATCATTCAAATAGGAATCGATTAATAACTTACATATTTTAGAATTTTTTTCAATCTAGAAAATTGTAAGCTACAGGCTTAACACTATCTGAATTTTAAAAAAAGTCCGGAAACAAAATATTAGTGTTCTTAAAATATTTGACATTACTCAAATAAAATATAACATAAATATTTCTGTTAAAGAAGTCCTTATATAGTTTTTAAATTTTTATTTGCTTAAAAAAAGCATTGAATAAACCAATAATTATTTTTTATTTTTATAAAGAAAAATATTGCTTTGATCTAATTCATATTTATATAATCATGAAAACAATAATAGACTTTTTCTTTCGTATTTTTTCATTAATTTCTATCTTTTAATACCGAATTGAGGTACAATATATGTAAGAAGAATTTATACTTTTACCTATTGGGTTTGCCCTGAAATTAATTTAATATTCATAATATTCAAAATTGTTTATCTTTAATCTTTAATTATATTGCCCTAAATATATATGAGTTCTGAGCACATTAACAATTATTAATGTGAAATACTTCTTTAAGATTTTTTTAGTTTCTTAGGGAAAATGATCCCCAGTACTTTAAAGTAATAATTTCAAAACTAATATTTTAAAAAATGATTTTTGTATTTCTGAGAAACAAAATATTTCATACAGAATCTATTTTATTCCTATAAATCATTTTTAAAAGCCTTGCTTTTACTTTGATGCGACTTACTTTGAAATTTTTAAACAAAACAGCTCGAAACACTAAATATGTATATTTACAAAATGTTGCATTATTAAATAAACATATTCAGTATAACACACTTAAAAACAATTCGTCACCTCATTAAAATTCTGAGACGTAGGAAGGTTTAATATAAGGAAATAGACAATCATCTCCAATAAAAAACAAAATTTTTGAATATATTGCGACCTCTAAGTGGTATTAAAGAATCGAAAGGTATTAAAGAGTATTTCATGACGAAAATATTTAATACCTAATACACTTTATAAATAACTTTTATCACAGATACGTTTTTACATATTCAAATATTCCGTACAGAGGCAATTATTTGATATTATATTTCCTTTCCTCAATCCTTGAATAAATACGCTGCATTCGAGCATTTTGCATTATAATTAAGCCCGAGAAATATTAAGGAAATGTTCTTTGGCTGAATACAAATGAGCCGAAATGAAAAGAAAAAGAAAATCTAATGTATATCCGAGGTTATTTCCTAAGTTTTCGTCTTTGTTTACATCACGTACGATAAGTTTAGCATTGAACCGTTTGTCGGTAACAATTATAAAAGAGAAATTTGTAAAGATGTACGAATTAATGTCTTAATATTAGCTTTCTCTTGTAATTGTTGTGTTAGTATTTTTATTTATTTATTTAGACATTTTATTTAATAAAACTAATTTTTAGCTTTACCGCTGTTCAAAAAAGCATTGGACACGCGAACAATAACAATGTGTTTTGCTCATTTGAGTAAAAGAAAGAAACATTTATTTGGTTTTTTAAATTGGTCGATTAAACATATAAAAATAGTTAACTGTTTTTTTTAGATTAATTAAATACAAAACTATTTCTCTACCTGATAGGTAAAAAAATAACCTGTCGATAAATTCAAAAATTGCCTTAAATATAAATTCCCCCCAGGAAAAAAAAACCAATCAATTGTTTTTCGATAAATCATTTAAATTAATGTATGATCATTTAGAATGTTTTTTTACCCATATTTTGAACCGTTTCTTTCTACACCATTGAACAATTCTGTAAACATTGAACAAAGTCGCTAAATCCCGAAAAAAAAAGTTCATTTCTTGGAAAATTCGTTCAATAGAGATTCATCTCTTAATGTACTATAGAAATCATAGAAAACAAACTTTGAATTTATAAGTTCTATGAATTATTTAAAAGAAAGTAATTATTCACACTTTTTTTTGTAAATTAGTACCTGTTTGCTTTATATATTTTACTCGTCAGAAAGAAATTTGTAAGGAGAACAAGGAAAAAAAAAACATTGTACAAACTACTGTATTTTTAATTTAAAAAAAAATTTATATTAAATTTTTTTAACTACATTTTTAATTTTTAAGCCTTAAAGTAATTTCAAACCTACATTATTTTATAACCAGTAATTTTAAGCATACTCTATGCGTCCTTATAGATTTAATTACTGATAAAATCTGTTAATTTTACTTGAGTTTTTTGTCCAAAAAATTACGGCCATTTTATTGCTTTAGTTGAGTTAGGCACCTGGTAAAACTAGTTCAAGGTTATTGATCACCATAAAATGTGTTAAAAGAGAGAATAATTTGAAAAATGTTCCGAAATATTTTTAAAATAGAAAGAATAAATGGAATCACAAGAGAAAAAGTTCGTTAAACAGAAAATTCTCTTCACTATTTGAAGGTTATTTTACGAAGAGAATAAAAATATTCTTGGTTCCAGGAAAAGTTAACTGAATAGAGGTTCGTTATATGGAGGTTTGACTGTATATTTATACATATTACGCGTTTTACTAAAGCTTTTTATCGTACAGATATCAAGTAAATAAGGGGTTCATAATTGTATTATGTTTCTATTATTTATTCTTACCTATTTTTTTATGTTTCTTCTACTTTACATTCATATCTGTGTATTTGCTAAATACAAAATATTTTTTAAGGAAATTTAAAGGTTTATATACATTTAGCATCTCAAAAAACGAAACACGGATGTCATTTTAAGCATAGTTTATTTGGAAATAACAGATTAATTTTATAAAAAATGGGGTAGTGTAACAAAATGAATTGTCATCTATATGTAAATGATGTCAAAATAAGACTAAGTTTGGAAAACTTTTATCATAAAAGTTTCAAGGTCGGATTGCTCTCCCCCCCCCCCTATAACATGAAATGAAGAAAAGTGTGGATATAGATCAATAAGGGTAATTGTTAACGTTGTTTATTTGTTTGGGTGTTTGACAATCTTGTTGAATTTAAGTTACGAGCTGTGGGATTATGACGGCAAGTTTATTATATCCTTAAGGAGAAGAGCCTCAAATTATGAATGAGTTCAGAGACACAAAGAAATTGATTAAAATCTCGTTTAAACATCAGTAAAGCTCTTAGATTCTATACCATTCAAGTTAAACTACATAAATGAAAGATGTGAAGATCTTAAGAAAACTTTTATTCGGTTGTGTTTTTAAAGTGTACAAATATTTTCTGAAATATATCAACAAAAAAACTATTAAAAATGTAAATATAGTGAAAATCGTTTAACATGAAACTGAGGAGACTGAAATATTTTTTCATGTTTAAAGAAATTGTTAAAAAAATCAATCATACTCAACAAAAATAATTTTATTAGAGGACATTTTATTTATGTAATTTCCAAATATTTCCGTAATTTGCTCTCATTTTTTAATTATTGCTGATAATGTAAGCAATACCAAATTCTTTACATATTTCCGTTTTCATCCTCTGTTTTTGATTAACAGCCTTAAGCAGCTGCATTTTTATTTTAAGCGAAATTGCAGTTTTCTTCCCCCTTGAGCCTTTTGCTATTGTGCTCGTAAGACAATTTTTCTAAATTTGAAAATAAAACGCGAACCAAACTCACTGATTTTGACTCACACTATGATGTACTCGTCCCCGAATCCCTAAATCAAATGATGAGAGATGAGATGTTTTGTGTGGCATTTGTAGAGGTGGAGAGAGTGAAAAAGTAGTTTAGGTAGACAAAATTGGTTCGTGTCACTGACTTTGTGAGGGTATTTCAAGATCAAGTCAGTTTCTCTCTATGAAACATGTGAAATGATCTCTCTTTCATTTCATACCCCTTTTAAATTTCGCCTGCACGCATGGCGTTTTTCGTATTTAGCTCATTCCCAGAAGGGAAATCTTTTCGCTTTAAGTGATTTTCATTTCATGTTAAGAGTGAAAAAACGCATGGAAATACATAGCAGTTTGTCGGAACTGTTGTATTATTTCTTGTTAACCGACCTTTCGTCTTAAGTGTTTTCGCGTTGAACTATTTCACCGTATTAAGAAAATCATCTATAAGAAGAAAATTAAAAATTTAAGTATGTGATGTCTTTATTTCTATTGATGAATTTTAAATGAACTACTTTTTTAATATTTAGTATTTGATATTTTGCATAGTTTAAAAATTTTAGGCAAATGAAACAAAATAAAAAAAATCAGACCTACAACAGTCGAAGGATAACTATACTCAAAACATTTAAACCAGTAGCAGATGGTTAAATCTCTTTAATTTTATTTTTCTTAAAATACAATTTCAACCAGTAACTAAAACATGCATAACAGACAAAATGAATTATAAATAAAACTTTTACAATTTTAGAAAAATAATATGGAAATTCGAATTCGCACAAAAAGAAAAAAAAGTAACCCAATAGTTCCAAAAGTAAAAAAATAAAAGAAATGTAACTCTCTTCCCATTTCATATATACTTTGCGCTTTCTGTTTTGATTAATAACGTATACTTGCACCGAAGCAATTAAAATCTTAAAAATAAATCATCTTAACATCTAAGGTAAACAATATTTCAAAAACTTTCCAACCCACACAAAAACATTTTCTCCTGGTGCACTTTTAATCGCAGTTCTGGAATGCTTCTGTCGCAATGGAATAACAGAAGGAAATTAAAAGAACTTCTTAAAGAAAACTCAATGATATGCTTGTCCTGTAAGATAAACGGATACACACACACACACACACATTTAATTAGCGTATCTTTCCTCTTAGCTTTCGACGGATTTGATAATTACTTGAACGATATACCTTTTACATACTAAGATAATACTACGATATGTCTCTTACATTACACTCTTTGAACCCTTTTTACTGTCTTATTTATTTCTTTTCATTCCTTTTTCTCTTTCATCACCTATTCTGCATATATAATTTAAATGATGTACACATTTCAACGACATGATTACGCATGCATTTTAATGATGTGATTGTATATATACTTGTACTCTTTTAATGATCCAATTGTACATGCATTTTAAGGTGAAAAAGTTTATAAACTTAAAACCTAAAGAATTAAAACAATAACAACACAGAGAAAAAAGCAGTAGCATTATAACACATAATTATAAAAACTTTCACTTCTTTTTGCTCTAACTACATTTTTCTTTCACTTTTATTTTATTTAATCTTTAAATAATATGCAGATTTTACGTAATGCTTACATTTGAAAACATGAATGTTTTCCTTAATAATCATAACTAGGTTAGAGTACTTACCTAGTGAAAGAATGTCACCCAAAAGTTATGATGAAACATTATATTTCCTTACACAAATGAAATGTTTTTATTTGCATTTACGTTTATTTATATTTTGTTATATTATTTACTCATTAACTATATGTATTTCTTTGAGATAGATTCAACAGGATAATGTTTTTAAATATAGGATTAAATAGATAATGATTTCATTTAGTTAAGACCAAACTAATAACATTATTTTTATTGTTGTTTTAAAAGACAGCCATGAGGACATCTGTGCTACTTTCTCAATTTCTTGAATTCATTCATACATTGAGAGTTTTTGTAAATTTTCTTTTGATTGTTATAAATTTTTCTCTGAATTTCCCGTAAAATCCGGCGTATAACGCGCACTTTTAACACAAAAAAAGTAAGATCGAAGTTTGCAAGTGCGCGTTATACGCCGGATATAAAAATGATATTTTTAAAAATAAAAAATAAGATGAGCATATATATATTGTTACCGATATAATAATTAATGGACTGTAAATTTTAACAAATTTTAATAAGCGAAACGGATGCCAACCATATGGGATTTCTATACTTTTCGAACTGAATACAAAGGTTGCAACAGTTGGCTCGGAGCAAATCTATACAAAGGAATTCTCGCCAACCGGCGCCAACATATATATATATAAATTAAGACTTCTAAATAGATGGGAATACTGTTTATTTAAAAATAGATGGCATTTCTAAATAGCTTAAAGTGTAGTAGTTTCAGAAGTATATTATTTTTTCATAATCTTGGGATAATATCTCGAATAAATGACTTCAAAACATAATAGCATTGTACACATACACTTCAGTTTCCTTCGTAAAAAAGGGGGTGAGCGTTATACGGCGAATATACCTAAAAAAAAAACGCAGCTTGAAAGTATGGGTGCGCGTTATACGCCGGATTTTACAGTAATTTAAAAATAAAATTTATTGATTATCATTTAAATTTTTTAATCGTTTTAAGAATTATTTTGCGAAAATGCTTTTTTTAAAAACAACAAAAAATGGAGATAATGTACTGAAAAATTTTGAATATGCAATTATGTAAATAAATCAAATATTATAAAAATATTTTTTATGCAGTTTTAAAAACTTCAAACCATTATCGCGTTTAAGTTTGTTTTTTGTAAGACATGCATTAAAAATATTTTTTACAATGCTTTTCATTTAAATTATCTAAAAATTAATTATTTAGTATTTCGAAACATTACTTCAATCAAATGAGGGAGAATTTTATTACCATCGTACTATAAAGCAACAAAAGGGTTATTGGTGACGGACCTCATCATTTTGAACATCGGTCAAGTGACGAGGACGACACCTGAACTGACACCACCCTCTCCTAACTACCACATCAATGAGAGGACATTGAGCTTCGACAGATTTAACGTGAATCATCCCCTAAATACGAAAGGTCTTTGTGGTGTGAGTCAGTGAGTGAATATTAACGTCACATGTAAGGTCTTTGTGGCACCAGGACTCAAACTCGTGACACTCTGTCTGCGAGTTCGTGACCATAACAACTTAGATATCGCGGCTGTATTACTTCAATAGAAATGAACAGATAAATAAAAATATCAGGCATTGATAACTGCAATTTTTTAATATGTATTGTTTTTAAGTAGAAACGTAATATTTAAGATAAAAGAAGTGTTGAGATTACCAATACACAAACAAATGATCCGTATATTACTTTAATATTTATATGATTAAACTACAAGTGAAAGTGTATAATAATGTCAAGGACTCATGTTTAATGTTTAAATGGATTAATTTCCCTTCCAGCAAAGTAAGAACTCTAGTCGGAAAATCCCTATTTGAGTGAACAGACCACACATTTTTTTTCTCTCCTTTTACTTTTTTATCGGCCTTCACACATTCCGGTTTATATAGTGGAAGAGGTGATCTCTAATAACTTCTTTACCTTAGGTTGTATATCACGTTTATCATCGTCTAAAGATAATAATGCCTTGCGGCAAAGATAAAAAAGTCATTTTTATTTTTTATCTTCTAGAATGAAGCAGAATATACAAATCGTAGTAAGTTCTCTTTCTTTTCTTTTTCTCTTTCCTTTTCTTTTTCTCTTTCCTTTCTCTCTCTCTTTTCTTTTTCTCTTTCCTTTCTCAATAATTTTTACAAAAAATATGCTTCGTAATGTAAAATTTGACCTTCTCTAAATACCTTTAGAGTCAGAACTATACTATCCAATTACACAGTTAATCGAAATAAAGTGAAATTTATGTTTATTTACAATGAACTCATTTTTAATATTCGGAATAATTACAATAATGTTCCAAAAACTAGATATTTTGATTACTCTTTGCTTAAGGTTATGGGTAAAGAGAAGCAAATAGTGAACTTGATGACCCAGAAATCTAATGTACATTTAAGGCAGCCTTTATCAAACTGGGGGGTGCACCCCCTAGTGGGACGTGATAATTCTATGAGGGGGGCGCGAGCATATCTAAATGTCGAAAACAAAATATTATTTAAAAAAATTATTAATTTACCGAAAGTAAACAAACAAAATACGTTCTGACATAATAAGAAATATATATATATTTACACTGATATGATACACTTATAATTGTATCAGTACTGCACGATGTATTTGATAATTCAGCAATATTAAGTTAAGAAAAAGTTTAATAATTACCAGACCTCATGGGATTGTCATATATAAAACTATATACAAAAATTAACACCTTTATCTTGATAATTTGTACGATTTAGAATTAATCCCTTAATTGCCGATTAAAAGATATGCGATTCGCTCCAACATGCCCCGGTTTTTACGAGGGGGGGGGGAAGGGAATAAATAAGCAAATCCTCTGAAATAAGTAAATCTTTCGCAAGCACACCATCAATGTCTTTTTATTGCATTCCAAAGCCTTCGGAATAATTTTATGAATAGCAATGCACAGAAAAGATCGTAGTTTGGAAACACGTATATATACGTCCGGGGCATTGGGAGAGCGAGACGTTTATATACGCCGGTGACGCTTAAGAGGTAAAAGACGTATTGTAGCTTTAGCTCCAAAGTGTAATATTATTGAATTCACTGCATTGTTATTGTAAGGAGGGGGCACGATGAAAATTATGATTGAATACCGGGTTGCAAGTACTGAAGGTTTGAGAAGCATTGATTTAAAGTGTTATTTACATGTAATTGGAAGGCTTGCAGTTCAGTGTAAATATTCAATAAGATGATATATGCATCGAAATTATATATATATTTTTATTTATTGCATATCTTCGTTATAAATATCTTTGGAATTAATCAAAAAATTACCAGCTTAACCCCCCCCAATTTATCCATTTATTTTAAATTATAGGCAAATGGTTGATTGCATAATAAACTGCTACTAGATAAGGAATACACATGTTTTAAAGTTACTGAATACACATGAGTTATGTTCATTAACATTTTGGACACAAAACTTAATCATATTATTTTGTAATTTTATTAGAACTAATAAAATATGAGAGTATATATATTTATATGCTAACTTATTAATTAACTTAATTAGTAATGCTCACTGCTTATGATTTTGAGATTTTAAGTAAGTTTATAGAAGAATTCTTTAAGTTTATAGAATCATTTTTCTATATACCGAATATGTAACTCAATATTTCTACTCCCTTTGTGGAAAAAACTTCCCATGATATTCTCGAGAAGGGAAACGTCCTTTTTTTTAAGGGGGAGGGAGGATTTAATAGAAACGAATATATGGTGCAGAGCAGCAATCACATAACTTTAAGACTTCATGGACTACTAAATAAATAATTTTTTATATATTTGACGGTTTCTAACATGATTGACCTCTATATGGTGAACAACCATAACTATATCATCGCTTATTCAAGGAATCCGACTATACTTGCGACAAATTTAAAAAAAAAAATAGAGAAAAATATGAGTTTTTTTTTTTTTTTTTTTTTTGCAGTTATTAGATTTGCTTAGTACATTTTAAGAAAAATATGCTAAAATTAAGAAGATAAAAAGAAATTATTACTACTAAAATGTGGGAAAAAATTGCTAAAAATTTACAAAAAATAACATAAATGGGGCCCTATTCTATACCAAAAGTTTACGAACAACTCTTCAATTCTGATGTGTTGCTATGTTATCCATTTTTGAAATGACTTTTAGGATAAGAGAGATATTTTAATTTTGCAAAAACTAAAGCACTTTAACTTAGTTATTATATGAAATTGCTTAAAATAACAGTGATTATAATCACATAAGGGATTGTAAATTTCGTAATAATAAAGTGACTGATAAATCTAAAGATTAAAACACCTACAGAACATACACAGAAAACTTCAGTTAATTATTTTCAAAACTTCTTTAGTAATAGCTGACCCCGTTTGAGCATTTAAAAAAACACATTCCAAGTAAAACGCGTTTTAAAATTTTTAAAATATGACATCTTGGTTAAAGTAAGGGCATCTATTTTTGTTGAAACTCTTGTAATTTTTATTCTAGTGAACGGAAAATAATAAACTTGGTATTTTTAAGAAGCTAATAAGATGGTCTATAAAATAAAATCATAAAAAAAATTGTCAATTTTTGGCAAAATTCACAATTTTAGGATAGTCAGATACCTTAAGTATTTATTTATATTTCCATATCACAGAAAAAGAGCTTCAGGGAAAGCAAGAACAAACCGGCAACGCAAAGCAATATAGACAAATTGAAGTATTATGCCGCCAATTTATCATGGTTGCCAACTCTTCCTTTAAAATGCCGATGGAAACACCTACAGCTAAGTAGTTAAACTTAGAAAGAATCTCGCTAAAAGTAGTAGCTAAAATTAAAGTATAATCCATATTCCATAACACGGTAAGTTACTGTTCTATTTTGAAAATGAACCTTGGATAAAAACGTAAATAATGTTCCAATTTTTCAGTGGACCATCACAATTTTTTCCTAGACCACCGATTGGTGACTGCTGCCAATGGAATACAGCATGCTTGTCTAAAGTGCGGCCCAAAAGCTTTTAAAATGCGACACAAACGCAAATTATGAAAATATTTCAATTTACACATTTTTATTTTAAAAAATAAATGTATGCACACAAAAATATGCTGCATTAATTTTCGATTTAATTCAAGTGTTTGAAAGAAGATTTCAAGATTTTCGAAAAAAACGAAGAGTATTTGAACATATTTTCTACCTCGTTTTCTCTAGAAATAAATAACCTTCAAATTTCAAATGGAATGTATTGAACTGCAAAGTGACATTCAATTGAAAGAAAAAATTGTGAATGTTTCTATACCGGAGTTTTACACCGCGCGCGAGATAAATATCCTCATTTTCACACTCAGGCCTTATTAATGTCTTCAACTTTTGGCAGTACTTATATTTGTGAACAGTTATTTTCCAAGAACGAAGCATACAAAAAACAAAAATAGGTCAAAGATCACTGACGAACATCTTGAAAATGCATTAAGAATTGCAACTTCGTCTATTGAACCCGATATCGATTTGCTTGTTGAACAAACGAAAATCATTCATCTCATTAACTCAACTTTTTTCCGTCTTTATGAAATCCAAACTAAATGAAATGAAACTTCTACAAATTTAAAATAAATTTGTACCTATTCATGCCTAATTCAAATTAAAAAAATATAATAAAAATAAGTTAATTTATTTTAATAAAACTACATAGAGTTAAAATTTTTATTTCAAATTGTTAAAAAAATATTGTGTGTGCGGCGCAGAAATTTTTTTTTCTTGCAATGTGGCCCACATGTGGTCATAGTTTAGACACCGATGGAATATATTGATATAAAGTAAAAGGTGTTTACATTCACTAATTAAATTTTTCATTTTGCCCATAATTTTTTTACACAAAATATGAACAGTTCATAAAGTACTGATTAAATAAACTCGCTTGCAGATCATTACTATAAGTAGAAATACTTTCGATTTTATACAGATGATAAATGGTTTCATCAAAATAATTACTGTTTTACTTTTAAATATTAATTCCTAGTTGCGTGTGGAAAAAAATTCCCGAATGTTACTCAACTTAAATCCCTAATTTACAAAGTAGTATTAGAGTCACGAAACGATTTACAAATAAAATTTAATACATTTCAGAAAGGATTTAGATTTACTTACGGTTTGAAAAAAAAATTCTCACCCTTCTAAGCAGACAGTGCAGTTTTTTCGAATGTTCCACCGAAAATGTTTTCATTTTAAAGAACACTGAATTCCAATTACGATTCCTGTATACACATCTCAAAACAGGTATTTTGTTGAGAAAAAACAGTAAATGAAAAAAAAAAAAAAGAAATCAGTGAGATGAAAGAATCGTACTGTTTTAGGAGGTCTTTGATCGCCGTGACCGTTAGATGAGTGTTTCGACTCAGTCTGGGGCAGAATGTGCAGAGCATGAAAAACGAAAAAGAATTCTACGCTATTTCATGAATTTATTTCAGTCCATTCATTCACTGAGGTATTTGCATTGAGGAATATTAGGAATTCCAAATGAGAGATCAATATTCTTCAAAGTTTTTTTGCTACATTATTAAAGAAAAAATATTAAAATACGTACTCTTCTTGAAAACATTAATTTGCATTCGAAAATAACTAAATCAATCAAATTTTATTTAAGTGAGTATTTTTCAAAAATTGCTTTATTAAATTGGTAAGAATACTCGCTACTTTTTATTTACAAAAGCTAAATATATAATTTGAGGAGTTATAAAATTTCTGGAAAAAAAATCCCCAAATACTATTTAATTTCATTTCCATGGATATTTAATGAAATTAAAATGCATTAATTTTACATGCGGTTGCGGGGAGCAAAGGTCGAGCAAAACTTCTGATATTAAGCAAATTTAATTCCTTAGAGCTTTTAAAGATATTTAAGTTTTAAAAGCACGATCAAGTTTTCGAAATAGTTTGTAAATTTGAGTACATTATGCTTAGTTTAATAATAATCGTTACATTAAATAATTTATGTAAACAATGAATTCTACTTTTAAGATATAATTGATCTAAAGTTAAAGTATTGATTCAGATGTAGATTTTTTTTGTGTGCCTGTTAAACGAATATTAAAAAAAATAGTTTACAAAAAATTAAATGCATTAAATATGTTTATAAATAAAATTTTATTTTTAAACTTGAGACTGCATCATTTAGTCTAACTTAATTGTTTTAATTAATTTTGGCTTAAAATTAAAAGTTATTAATGCAAGTTAATTGTTGTTGTTGTCATGTCCTTCCGCAGGGAAGGAATGAAAGTTGCCATTGCCTGTGAAAGACAGGTTGGACTTCTTAACGATAGATGGCGACTCCACCTCCACAATTTTGGCATAGAACTGAATGGGAGGGAAATATTCTCCAGCCCCCTGCACTCGTGGTTTCTGCTGCGACCGCCCACAAGACTTTCGGACCCACTGATTTAACGAGCACGTACTCCGTCTATACTCGGTGGTATTCAGTGGCATTGGGCTTCGAACCCGGGCCCTCAGGTCTGGAGTCCGATACTCTAACCACTAGGCTACCCTCGGATAATTGTTGGATTAAATTTGTTCAGGGATTGAGGAAAGCTAATGGTAAAATAATAAAATAACTCTTACACAATGTTAGTATACATGTTATTCCCGTACTAGTTAAGAAAGGGAAAAACCGAAAGAAATATAAATTTATTTTATCATACATCTTAACTTTTATATTTATGATAACATTGGATATTTTTTTAAAATACATGAATTATAAGGAAATATGCTTAAATGTAATTCAGAATTCTTACTGAAATTTATTTTTGCGATATAATTTCTACGAGAAAGCTTATACATAAATCCATCATTTTTCTTAAGAAATTAAATTATTGTTATGCAAATAAATATTTAACACTGGTATTGAAAATAAAGTACATAAAAAATGCATTTTGTTAAAAAGGGCTGGCTAAAACGAACAAACTCTTACCATTAAAAAGAAATTTATTTCAAACCCTGTAATTTCTTAATTTAATGTTTTTCCTTATAATTTAATAATGCTGAATTTTTCAAATCATGTTTACTGCATGGCATTAATTTTTATATTTTTATAATTAAATTGAAAATTAAAATTGCTTTAAAATCATGAAGTATTACGTTTTTTTATTATTTCCTTTTAATTCAAAAGCACAATTAATAAAAGATTTCATTTTTTATAAAATTTTTAAACATGTTGCACCCTTTCAGTAAAAAATAATTCTACAAAATAAATCAAACTTGCAAGTAATGTGAAATACAACAACACGAATTTTCGATTTTCGGTATTAATTTTTAAATAATGCAACAAATTGAAAATTAAATTTTTTCTACCACCCCCAATTTAAAATATTTGTATTTTCCACGAAATAAATTATCAAATCCCAGATTCATAACCCAAGTAATAGAATATTCTTCTCATTTTAAAATAATTATGATAAATATTTTCCCGGTTTAAGAGATACATATCTAGTATCACGTTTGAAAGACAATGTAGTTCATCAAGAACAAATTTAAATACAATTTCGGATAACACTTCCAATCAAGTTAAATCTAATGATCTCAGTCAGACTTATTTAACATGTAAAGAAAAATACTATATGGAGGAAAGAAGAGAGCTTACCTCAGCTGCTCTGCATCACTTAGATAGGATCGCACGTTTGATAGTTGGAGGCTTTGACTGAGGAATTAATTATTCTACCTGAAGAAAAAACGAAGGTCGTCTGACCTCAGTAGACCTGAATACGCAACGAACAGGTAGACACTCTAGTGCTGACCATTCTGTTACGTCAATTGGTGGATTTTGGTTCACCAACCATTATGTACTTCTCTTTTTGTTCTTGGAATATTATTATTTTTTGTTGTAATTTTTGAAAGGGAAAGGTGGTCTTTCAACAGGTTTCTTCGGAACTAGAAAGCGTAATGACGCGCGAAGATTTGTTTTGAAAAATACAGTTATAAAAAAAGACAATTTTAGAATGTGCTAGAAAAATCTTATAGGAAATGGAACAATAAATTCGAAGATATAAATGTCAGTATTTTTAATACTGATAAATACTGTCATTCTATATTTTTGTAGCAAGATATATTCAAAAGTTCATTAAAGCTAAACAGTTATATTGGCATTCTTCTAAAAATATTTTAAAGAAAATGAAGATAAATTTAAATGAAATCGTAGAATGTTTTAAATATTTTTAGAATAATACTTTTCATTATATATATTTAGAATGTTAATGTAATTTTTTCTGTGCTTATATATTTATAAGATAATTTTGTTGTAAAAAATTCTTATAAATCTCTCTCTTTTTTAAGATATTATGTTTATAAAGTTAATATAAAAAATGTATACACCTGACAATTAAAAAAATAACTGACCAGAAATAATTGACTTGTGTGTGTGTGTGGATGTTTTGTTGCAAACAGAAAAGTTGATATACTTACGTATTATACCATCGAACAATTTCGTCAAACCAAAAGATGTCGCTAAATGCCACAATAATCAGCCATTTGTGGAAAATCGCATTTTCGTGCATGTTCGAACTCGAATAATAACGATGAGAACATTTGGCGATATATTTTTTGAATTGACGACGTCCTTCATTCTGGTGAAATTGGTTGACGGTGTAATGCCTAAGTATTGAACATTTAATGAAACATTTTTCTCAGAAAAATTTAAAATAGAAAGGAATCATTTATTTTTTTGTTTGGTCTCACAAATAATCAACTATAAAATTCCAATTTTATATCTTATCACGTTACTGATTTTTAACCAAAAATTCTCTTGAAAATGTTATAAGAGAAAAATTCCAATTACATCTTAAACTAAGAGAATTCAAGAATGTGTAAAAATACAAGGATAAACTTATTTTTTAAGAAAATTATAACTAAATTTATCTTATTTTGCATTTTGTAACACTATGTAGATTGATTTCTACGATACATAACACAAATTATATGCTCGACTTAAAATACAGGAGTTGCTTCCCTCACTATTTAGTTTTTATTATAATAATAACGATATACAATAGAAAAGAATGAGATATAATGACTTTCCTTATGCTCGTTTGATTGTTTCGTAAAAGCAGTATTTGTAATAAATCCCCAAGTAAAGATGGTATTATAAGCTGTATCAAATAAGAGGTAAATTACGAAATACGTAAAGTAAGAAATATTTGTGATTTATTAGCTCATATAAGGAAGAGCATAATGTATAATAATTATGGCAAATTACTGTCTAGTTAGCAGAACAATAAAATGACTTATGAGAAAGAAAATATTTAAAATTGGACTTCTAAAAAAAGATTTCATTCTTAGTAATATACCCCTTAAAATTTGTACATAACAGAAAACATAGTACAAATATTTGAAATAGTCACGATATGATTAAATAATTTTTAATTTAGTTATTAATTTATAATTTAAAAAAATAATTATTTGGGATATTTTCTGCTAGTACGCTGTTAATTTGTCTTCATTTATTTTATTTTAACAAACTATTTATATTGCAACTTAAAATTAAAAATATTTGCTTCGTTAAAACAAGTTTGCATATTATTATGACGAACACAAATGTTAAACATCTTTGAAGTTTGATTTTTTCGGTAGGATTAGAATACTTCACATTGGGGTACTTTCGTATTATCGCAACCTATTGGTGATATTATATGAAACGAAGCCCAAGGATGCCAATTCAGCGCATACAACACATAGGAAATCAGTGTTGCCTACTTGGCGAGTTATTAGTAGAGATGGCGATAGTTGCGATAATATGTAAGTACCTGCTATAAAACTCTCCAGAAAACAGCAAATGGGTAAAAAAAAAGTTCAAATTAGTTAAACATAAAGCTAAAGAGAGCTTGCGCTATAAATATGGAGAGTTCAAAAATGTACAATTAGTAGAAAATTTTTCATAGTGTATTAAAATCTTTAAATGCATTTTCTGAGAAGCTATGTTTTTCAATTTTTTGCTTCACGGTAAAGTTCACTACAGGATTTCTTTTTAAGATATTGAATCGAAATTTTCAGAAATTTTTTTATTTAGTTTTATATGTATTATAGATTATAATCTAATCTCTGTGTATATATTTATATATTTTATTGCACTTATTGTGAGAAAATAACATTAGTTTTTTGTAAAAAATTGAGTTCTTGAATAAAAATTGACAAACTCAAAAACTTTTGAAAGTATTACAAATCTTATAGCTCTAAGAAATAAATGATGATGTTATTTATGTACTGTATAAGTATTATTATTCGAATATATTAATTAGAACTTTCAATACAAGATTTACCATAACTGCGATTTTTCACTAAAATTTTATTGAAAATTCTCAATATATTCGAAATTATTTTTAATTTTGTGGAAATTGTATTTGAATTTTTAGTTTTATGCCCCATTTCAAATAAAAAAAAGTGTTTATTTAGTTGAAAATTTATATATTTAAAAAAAAAAATTTCCGAAGCAGTCACATACAGTTGAAACTAAAATCATGCATATAGTATAAATTTTAAAGCATACAGTTTGTATTATATGCACAGCAAAAACTCGACTTTAACTTAATCAATGCTATTACTTTTAAAACCAATTAAAATTATGTGAAATTTTAATGGAGATTTTTGACCCAGGGAGTCAAAAATTTTAAAATTGCATTTTACACCACAGTTTTTATAAATAATAATTATTATGATGAACATAAACTATAATTCATATTCTTTTTAGTTAAAAGCTATTCAAATTTTATTATTCTATCAATAAACCGTAATATTTTTTTGGAAAATATTTGAAAGATTGCTTAATGGCTTATTAAATCATAAAAAGCATGATTGCATTTTCCCGAAATAAATTATTATCAATTTAATGCCATAAATGTATGAAGGTCTTATTATTATTATATTAGAAGGAATAGCAGTTTGAAATATTTGGAAATATTTATTACCTGAATTTCCCTTATGTTATTGACATGTATTCCAATTGAAAATTTCAAGCGAATGGGAATCCTTTTTTCAAGAACAAGTTTGCATAACTTGGAACATATTTCGTTTAAAATAGAATAATCTTTAATAAAAAATTGCTATATCTTTCATCTTCCCATAAAGTTTTGTAAAAAGAAAGAACACAAATAAAAAATAGCAGCGTTGCCAGATATACAAATAGTAGAAACAGAAGTTTAATTATGATTATTATTATTCTGAGTTTTTTGATCAGACGATTTCAATTTAAAGTAGATCTCCTTTGCAGAAAAAAATGTTTTATTTAAATAAATTGTAGAAATAATTATCTAATAAAATAATTTCAACTAGAATTTATTTTAAATGATATTTGAATTTAGCTTTTAATGAGAAATAAAATTTTAATTTCATTAGCGTTAGATATTATTGACGAGAAAAACTTTACACACACAATCAGCTAAAATTCAAAACATTCATACATTTAATATTGGCAACATTGAAGATTATTTTAGAGGAATTTGTGACGATTGCTTTGCCTCATACTAGCAAACGATTAAAATTATTTTGTTCATATTGAGTATACTAATAGAACTGTTTTGATTGATAGATTTCTTTTTAAAAGCAACACAATATAATTAGATTGCTGCATTTGTGTGTGTCTGAACAAAAACTTATACAAATATTACTTAATTTTTTATACTTTCTAAGTGAATGAATTTTTTAAATTATAATTGGAATTTTATATATTTTAAATTTATTGTTCATTTAAATATTTACAAAAATAGCGTAGTTGCCACTCATACGTTACGTTTAAATCTTTTGGAGATACAAGAAAAAGTTTACCTGCTGGGACCAATACTATTTTTAAATAAACGAAATAATTTTAAAAAATAAAAAAAAATTCTTAGTGAAAATAATTAAAAAGATCCAATAAAAAAAACTAAAAATAATTTAAAGTTTTTTAAACATTTCAATTTTTTTTTAAACATTAATTTAGATTTGCTTAAAAATTAATTTGTTTCTTAAATAAATAGTTAAAAAATAATGTTTTTTAAAAAAGTAAAATGATTGTAGTTTGATGTCTTGAAAGTTGTTACGATAACAGCTTGTCATATTAATGTGATACTCTCATTTATTATTATTATTATTTTAGAAAAACATAGGAAAACATTTTAAAACAAATATAAGACCCTAATTATTACTTCTAACATAATATTTAAAATCGTTTTTAAAACTTAAATCAGACTTAAAAACTCAACTTCAGTTACGTAATGCTACTTGAATGAATTGCCAAACTATCCTTGGCATTTTCCCAGCTAAAAAACCCAGTATAAATTTCGAGTGTTTATATCCTTGGTTAAATTTCATTTTCAGTTCATTGTTTGTACCTGAAAGTTGTTTTGAAACGTAAGTTGTTTACTAGAACAGTAATGAAATAAAGGTTGAAAACCACAAAAAAATGTTACTATAACAAGTATTTGTATAATTATTTCGTAAAACATGTTTCTGACCTTAGCTGAAAGATGTAAGATAAAAGAAAAAAGTTGTAGTTTTTTTTATCGAATAATCATTACTTTTGAAAGAGAAAGTTCTTTATACAAACTTTTGTAATTAATATGAAAAATCTTTTTACACTCACAAAACGTTAAAAAAATTTGTAAGGGGATTTTTAAATGAATAAATAATTTTAAATAAGCTTCTTTCTTAACCATTTAACTTCATTTAAGAAGTTTTAACTTCGAAATTATTTAGATTTTGAGTTTAAGTCTTTTAGAATTCAGATATTTTTTGAAAAAAACATGTCTGTTATATTTATTGATAATATGCTTTGCTAAAAAATTAAATAAGGTAATTTAAATTACGAAAAAGTCAAGTAGTTGAATTATTTTGCTATGAAGATTATTTAACAGTTTTCTTTTAAATATTTATTAAGAACTTATGTTAAATCAGCTATTTATACAAATGTAAAATAATACACAATAATAAGTAATTTTCTTAATAAATTTTTTTATGTACCATGTTTTTAGAACCATTTTTATGCATTGTCATCCACTTCCGAGCTATGGCCCAAATTTCAAGTCTCTAACTCATCGGGAAGTTAGTTTAAAATCAATTAAAAATTCCATCCGGACAGACAAGAAAGCGAGTTTAATAAAAACATAGTAAAATTACCAATTACCAATTTATAAATTCTTACTTATTTTGAGATGTGATATTATGCATATTGGGCAATTAATGCAATGTTTTTTATTTGTTCTTATTTAAATGTTTCTTTTTTTATTTCTCTCTCTACAGTTTTTTTTTTTTAAATTTCGTTTTTTCGAATTTCTACAAGCTTTTGAATATCACAATGCATTATTCCCGAACTGATATAGTAATAGCCTTTTTTTCGTATTATAACTCATATTATAAATAACATGAAAAATAGCGCCGTAATTGCTTTTCTGTGTTAGACCCTACCTTAATGTTATTTTTGGCATCTTTCCATATTCATTCCTTTTTTTTAAGCTTAGCACTGATAAAAAAAAATGTTCCTGTCTCGGGCTGTATTGAGCCTACTTCAAAATGAGGCGATATTTACTTCGAAGTCTTATAGTCCCTTTTCAAACTTTAATAAAATGTGTATCCAACAATTTCGAAGGTATAAATTAAATGATAATGATGATGCTTCTCTATCTGAGAGTGAATTGTTAACTTCCGTTTTATTTTAGGAAGAAAGAAGGTACCTTCTACACCCAAAATAGATAAGGCCGAACAACAGCCGAAAGAAGAAGAACTCGCAAAGCTTGTTGAGGTGATATTTTGTTTTTTATTTACTTTTAATATTTCTTACAGTTGTAACTGATTGCTTTAAAAGATAGGCTTGTTGTGTGTCAGTGTCCTTATTTCACCTCAAATCGTTTCCAAAAGTATATAATCACACACACAAAAAAAGTAAATGTATGTTTGATTTTTGACTTTTCATTATTTTTTTCTCTCTCTCTTTTCTTTTTTTTGCAAGAGAGTAATTTCTTGCAACAAATTACATTTTTATAATTAGATTTTCCATGCATGAGATGCACACAAAGACTGAAAAGAAAGAATAAAAAAATATACGAATTGAATTCAAAATTTTTGTTTTGTTCTGTGTAGATGATTTCATTTCATTTGAAATTTTATCAAAACCAATGCAATTTTTTAAAAAAAAAGTCTTTAAATCGTTTGTTTATTTACTTAAAAAAATTATCTTAGTGTTTGTTTAAAACGTGTCTTAATTTTTTTAATCTCCATTACAATCATTTCTAAGAGATTAAGATATGGCTAAGGTGGGCACGAACTCGAAGTCTTCATTCATTCCTTCGACCGTGAGTGCGAGATTAGGTTCAGCGAAGGCGGTTGTATATAGAAAGGCTGATACAAGTTAAATCTATCTAGGCCAGCATTTCTCAAACTGTGGAGTGCACCCCTTAGGGGTGTGTGATAACACTTTATAGGAGAGCGAGTATATCAAAAAGTCGAAAATAAAAGAAAATTTAAAAATATTATTAATTTACTGAAAGGAAACAAAAAATACATTTTGATAAAATAAAATACACATACATGCACTGCACAATATCTTTAACAATACTAAGATAATAACAATATAATTAACAATATAATAACTATATAAGACTACAATAAGGTATTAACATTTTAATAACAAAATAAGACTACAGTAAGATAATAACAATATAAAAGACTACAACACATATAACAATTAATAATTAATTTAAGAATATTAAGTTAAGAACAAGTTTAATAATTACCAGTGACTCCTTGGTCTTGTCATATATAAAATTATATACAAAATTTAAAACTTATCTTGATCATTTGTACGGTTTATAATTAAAGCAGTGCTTCTCAAACTTCCAGTATTTGTGACTCAATTTTCAATCATAATTTTCATAGCACCCTCCCATACAATAACAATGTATTGAATGTAATAATAATGTATTTTTGACGCTAAAGATACAGTACTGCTTTAATTATGCCCGTACAAATTATCCAGATATGTATTAAATTTTACATATGTTTCTTTTAATTAATAGATATTTTAAGTAAATTACTTTTAAATATTAATTTTTTAAAAAAATCTTTATTTTCGTCTTTTTGATATGCTTGTGCCTCCCAAGTCTGTAGCTTTAGTGTCAAAGTACTTTATTATTGATAGCACATTGTTATTGTATGGAGGAGTGCGTAGTGAAAATTACGTTTGAAAATTGGGTTGCAAATATTTAAAGTTTGAGAAGCACTGATCTGGGCTCTAAGTCTTCACGATAGTGAGATGTAAAAGTTTGCAGTGTAGTGGGCTAACTCAGGTGTTGTCCTCATGTCTTAACCGCGGTTTAAAATGGTGAGGTTTGTCATAAATAATCCGAGAGTAGCTTGAAAGTGTAACATTTATATACAATTAAACAATCGCGACATTAAGATTTATTTCTAAGAATCTTCACATAAAAGGCGGTCAGAAATCCAAAGCTATAACATGTACGCATACACTTATAAAGAGAAACAATAATAAGTTTCTTATTTTTTTCGAAGAAATTAAGATCCAAATAGAATTGGAGTTTGCTGTGTGACTCTAGGGACTCTGTGTGCTGTGTGACTTTCTAAAAACTGGGATGAAAGGGAACTAAAACGTACTGTCACCTGCTTGATTCTCAAAGCTGCGGCTAACGACTGACGTAATCTAGATCAGACCAAGATCAGGTGTCATTAGAAACATCACCGCCACCACAACAGAATTTTTGTTATAGATTGTGCTGTATGTTGCTTTGTAATGATCGAAACATACTTTTTTTTAAATTTCAAATAATGAGAAGAATATAAATACAGATTTCAAATACATTATTGACTGTAATTAAGTTGATAAGATACTTAATAGGATATCTCAAACAAAATATGTTTACAAAAAGATATCTTCTTACTCTTTCAGAAATTCTTCTTTTGTTTCTTCGGGAAAAAAAAGAGTTTAGAACTAGTTTCTAAGAATGAAGTGAGAATTCGCTAATTACTGTTAATTGACAACTACTTTGTCCCAACTTTCGAAGTCAAGGATTTTACAATTGTTAAAAGGAAAAAATAATGTTGATTGAACGTAATTATATTTTCCTCCATCAACCTTTCTTGTTCTGTCCGCTATCCAGGAAAGGAATATTGACCTTTTCTGTTAAATTGCCCTTTTTTAATTTCGTATGAGATACATAATAAAAGGAAATAAAACTCAAATTTGAACATAAATCATTGTTTTATATTTACTTATAATTATATTGTAAGTAGTATTATGAAACATTCTAAAAGATTATTCAAAATATATTAGATATCTTATATTAAATCCAATTTTAGAATGTTCTCCAAAAAATTATTTTGGATTTTATGTAAATGAAGCAATGTAGATCAGATAAATTATATTTCATTTAATATAACTGATATACTAATTTTTATTCTTGACTAATTTAAGATTGTACGCGTCACTAAAATATAATAGCTCATATATGGATGTAATAATCATTTCTTTTCGAATATACTCCAGATATACCCCATGCATTTTATTTTATTAAAAGAGTAATCGGTTATATAGTCTCAAGGATTAACTACTATGTGATGCTTTAAAATGAACATAAATATTTTGCCCGGAGATTTTTGTGAGATTTAATAATTTCTCTCTTTCACTTTTTCTCTCACTCTCACTCTTTCTCTCTCGCTCTTTCTCTCTCACACTTTCTCTCTCACTCTTTCTCTCTCACTCTTTCTCACACACTCTCACTCTTTCTATCTCACTCTCAATCTCTCTCATTCACTTTCTCTCACTCACTCTTTCTCTCTCACATTCACTTTCTCTCTCACTCACTCTTTCTCTCTCTTACAATCTTTCTCTGTCACTCTCTTACACTTTTTCTCTCTCTCTTACATTCTTTCTCCCTCACTCTCTTACACTTTTCTCTCTCACTCTCTCCCACCCACTTTCTCGGTTTTCTCTCTCTCATTCTCTTTCTCAAGCTCTCTCTCTTACACTTTCTCTCTCACTCTCTCTCTTACACTCTTTCTCTCTCATTCTCTCCCACCCACTTTTTCTGTTTTCTCTCTTTCTTTCTTACCTTTCTCTCTTTCTTACCCCCTCTCTCTTTCTTACCCCTCTTTCTTTCTTTCTCTTTCTCGCTTTGTTTATTTCCCTCTCTTTCTCTCTCACTCTACCATGAGAACTGGTATTAAAAAGATTTATAACACGTTCCATTAACCTATACAGATTTTAGCATAACTTAAACTTAACACCTTATAATTAAACTTACACCTTTTAAACTTTTTCAGTTTCAGAAATTCATTACTTTGTTATTTATATTAAACTGCTTTAAAAGTATGATGGCACTACAAATTATGACGTACAGTATTAAGTAGTTGTTCTTTTAAATCTACCTCGTAGGTAAAATAAAAGAAGAAAAAGAAAGAAAAATAAACCAGAAAATTCATGCATATGTAAAATGTTTTTGTAACGGTGGAAAAAAAAAGAAAAGAGAAACCTGTTTTGTGGGAATACATTATGCTTTTAGATGTTATTAAAATGTGCTTATAATTTATGGCCATGTTGAAGGGGTATACGTAGTTGATTTTTGACAGAATTTGATAGGATGGAAGGAACTGCGTTGTCGACATTTATCTGTGAAAAATTAAATACGGTGGTCCAGGAACCAAGATTTTTAAGGTCTTCTGGTATACTAGTACTCAAAATGGTTACAAGTACGGGAGAAAAATCCTGAAATATTACTGTTTAATTTTTATATTTCGACATTATGCGTCTCTCTCTGCCTTAATTCTGTAGCAAAATCTTCCAAAGATACATTAGTTGTGATTTCAAAAAGATGTAAATCCCTCTTATATTATTTTTATTGATACCGAAACATTTAAATTTTGAATATATTCAAAACATGTGTGACATACCTGTATCCGAGGTGGTAAATCTTATCTTTTCATAGTTGCGAAAGATAAGCTAGATATAATTTTTTTTGTACCTAGAGATTTTGGTTTTAATTTTCAAGAGTTGTGTGGATTGTACATCGATATTTGGGAAGAAATTTGTTCCTTTTCCAGTAAGGAAACAAAGGAGACTTACTTTTACTTATTAGCTCTTATTATTATTAGTTCTTTATCATTTTTAAGGCAACGAAAGTAAAACGAAACTGTCACTTTTTCATTTACTTTTTCATTTTTCAATAACGGATTACTTTCATTTGCAAACTTGAGTGACTTAGATTGGGCCATTTTTAGAAAACAAAAAATTCAATGTAATTGGTTTACTTCAGTTAAATTGAGAAATAAAGAAATGAATGCGATTACCACTTGATCATTTAAAAATGCATGCTTTAACTATAAACATAAATGTAAAAAATAAAATAAAAATAGCGACTTTTATTCCAAAATCACACACAGTTCAGTAAACATTTCCTTTATAAGTGTAAGCTTTATAAACATTAATTACTGTAATTGCATAGAAATAATTATATACACAAGAGAAATAATAACCATGAACAGGAAATACAGTACTCTCCCATCAAATTGATTGATCTATTGTTTTTTAAGACCACACGGGATGACATCTCTACACATCTCATTTCGAAATCTTTGCACCACGTAAACGTGAGGACTTCGAAAAATTTAATATGCATTAGCTCCCTTTATACGACAGGTCTTTAGCAATACCAGGACTCAAACTCATGGCTTGAACGAAACGAGTTTACGACTACAATCACGAGGGTATCATGGCCTTCCGGTAATTCGAGATTTGAACTCTACCAATTAATTTCTGAGCTGTAAATACCCGGTTAAGATGTGACTGGTTAGGATGATGCCCAATTAACTGTACGTTATTTACTTAAGATTTCCTGTGAAGCTATGCCAATTAATTGCTATCGTGCTATCTATGCTAATTAAATCTCCTCCTCCCCCAGAAGTTTTCACATACACAAATTACCCTTTAATAAGTAAACATGTGTTGATTATGTATTGATTATATATATAACTAGTAGATATTCAAGGTATTGATCTATAAATTTCATTATTTCTTGCAGTTGAAAGAGAATTTAGGAGAAAATGTTCCATCACGCTATTCAGATTCTGAGTTATTAGCTTTTCTCAGAGGTAGGAATTTATTTTTATAACGAAATTTTATGTGTTTTTAGTTTCGCATAAAATTATGTTCTTTCTCATTCTTAAAAATTACTTTTGTTTATTTCATTGTATTATTAAATTATTACATTTCATAAGATTAGTGCTATACAGGGAAATATTCTGGATTTTTCAAAATTCTATGTATTCAATTAGAATAACGAATTTGTGTCAATAACGAACTTTTTAAAAGTTTCGTTATTTTCAAAGGAAAAGGAACTGGTTCATAATTTTTCATGTAACTTATACACGTTCTCATAATTTATTATTATCGTTTAACTATGTAATATATATATTATATATATATATATATATCAGTGGTATGTATTGGAAGGCAAATGATATAATTTTAATCTTGATTTTTATCACATTGTTACAAGAAATCGAAAAATTATTTTAAATTTCCTATTAATAATAAAGTTTTAAATCTCAAGTTTAAGCTTCATTTAAAAAAATTAAGAAACCTATCAATACTTACAGAATTTTCTAAAAATGAATAAATTTGACAAACAAGGAATATCTAAATCAATCAAATATATAAATCTTCTAAAGTAAATAAATAAATGAATAAAAAAAACCACTCGAACATTATTATTGAACAATTGATTGGATAAAATATCTTGAAGAAAAAAAAACAGTAGAAACGTGAAATTTTTAAAATTTGATTTCTTTCGCTATAAAATAAATTACATTTTGTTCTAACCACATCTACTGGTATAAGTAAATATTTCAACGAACTTAAAAGTAATTTCGAAATGGAGCAATCATAATTATACTAATAAAGTTCAATAAAAAATAAATGAGATAAAAAGCAAGATATAGAAAGGGAAAAAAATAATAAATTGAAACATACATTTGTACACTGCTTATACTTGTTTTTAGCAGTAATGAGCTTGATTTCATTAACTAAACTGAACTGAACTAAAATCATTAGTTAACAAGTTTAATTTCCTAAACGTGAGCCGCATTAAAAAGTGTTTTTATTCATTAGGCGAATTCTCATGCTGACATCAACAACTAATCAGCAATCTTAAATGACAATTTGTCTTACACGAAACAAGTACTGTGAGAATATTGTATCATATTTCACTTTTATGTTGAGAAATAAAGCAGATAACGCGCGATGAATCATGTTTGTATTGATGTTCGAAACATTTTATCGTTGTTTACCCACTGATTTCGTTGAAGTAAGACTTTGATGTCTTAATGTCTTATTAGCCATCGAGATCGAGAAGGAATATTTTATAAATGTATAAAGGCATCACCTGTGATCATTTTTCAAAATTGTATGCCAACGAACAACAGTTCAAGAAAAATGGAATAAAATTGGCATGACAGTACCAAGAAAATGTTTACTTTCATAGAAAGTTCGAGTTACAGCTATTGTCGATAATCATTGTTATCAGATAGAAGCAAATCGACAAAAAATACGGCATTTATAGATAAAAATTAACTATCAAAATCATTTCAATCGTACAATTAATAATCATAAAGTGCGAACCACCTTCTGTATAGGTTTCTTTATACAGTGACTAAGTAATAGCTCCTTGGTAGGGATTGTAATAATCGGATCAAAAGTTTAATACTGGTATTCAGTATTTTTTAGATCTTAATACCGGGATACCGGTTTTAATACCCCGCAGTAGAAAACTTACAAAAAGAAAGAAAATAGGTGTTTCTTTGTTTTATCTGCCAGCTTTATTAGAGTATGTAAGTATCTCAAAAAATAATTTGTAACTTATTAAAGTAAACAAAAAAGTAAAGAAAAATCTTATTTATTTAAATCACAAGAAAGTGTTAATATCCTGGTATTTATTTACCTCTAAATCCCTCATCTTCAAAGAAATCGATTTCTCGTCAAATGATTTTGGATATAGCATGTACAGTATTTTGGTTTGTTGATTTTTTTTAACTATTGCTAATCCTAATTTTTGTTCAAGAGACAATTCATTTTCACTATCGACCTTAGTGTTATCATCATCTTCGATAACTGTACCGGAATAGGTTTGTGGGTAAAACTTTTCAAGAAAATTTACTATAAACTTGATCAAATTTGAATTGGTTAGTCTATTTTCTTCCTTTTCATTCTTCCATGCGATTATTCTTACTTATTATTATGGATTATTATTTATGAGTATATATATAACGATTCTGAAAAACATTTTGAGCCCTAAAATATAACATGCAAATGCAAGTTGAATAGCAAACTCACAAATTTAAAAGATATCGAAATATTACGCACTTCCTTCAGAACTACAACCTTGTTTTTACAGATACAAATATCAGACTATGAGTCCTGCACGTGCGCAGTATGGCTCTGAGCTGTAATTGGATAGTTTTGGCCCACCTCTTTGAATGATTCATATATTTTATCATTTCTCTTGATTGTACGATGCAGCTTTATATATTCACAATCTAATTAATTTCGCCCGATAGGGAGACATAAAATTGAAAGGTTGCTACGTTGGCGATACTTAAACGTAGTGAAGACAATTTAAAAAATTTCTAGTAAATACCGAAAAAACGGTATTTAAAAGTATTACAAAATTGTACAAATGGCTCAAAACACCGGTATTGCAACCCCTACTCCTTGATGACTAACAAGATACCAAAGTCTTGTTTCAAACAAAATCATTTGAGAAAGAAGCAACAATAAAACGTTTCGTGAAATCAATACAAGCGTAATATATCTCTATTCGTCTTATTTCTCTGTAATAAAGTGTAACCTGACACTATATTGTGACAGCACCTGCTGTTTACAAGACAAGTTGTCATTTAAGATTGCTGATTATAGAAAGGAAGCTTGATTGAGAATTCGCATAATGATTAAAAATACTGTTTAATGCTGTTCACGTATTGGAAACAAACTTGTTATCAAAGGTTAACTAATATAATTCCAAGCAAGCAATGAACGATCACCTTTAATTTCGAATTTTGTTGCATTTAAAACGTTTTAAATGTTTTAAAAGTAGTCAATATATGAATACCGAAAAAATGGAACGCGAAAGGTTTTAATAGTAAAATAAAAATGTTGCTGATTGTGTTATTTTTTGAAGGGCTTCAAAGTATATAAGTACTGATTGAAAAAAATCATCGTGGATTCCTTAAGGTGACTGACTATATGTTCGGAACCGTATTTTTGAAAAAGCGTGTAAATGAGTAATATTTCTGCTATTTAATGTCAATTGAATTCGAATATATGTGTAAAATATTGTTTTAAGACTATTATTACAGGGGGAAATTTTTAAGGCGTGTTATGAACATTTGGTTCTATAACGTTATAGTATAAAAAATTGCTTTAAAAATTCGAAGAACACTTTTATTCTTGTTAGGCTTAGCTGCTCTATCATCCAAACGTTGCAACTAGACTGATGCCAAAATACGGACTGTTGCCAATCTGGTAAGCGGAAGAAGGTTGCAAAGAAATTGTTTCCAGATTTACAAGTATAAATATAAATACAGTTATCTTACAAAAAATACAAAATACAGTAAATTACAAATGCCTAAAACCTTAAAAATTAATTATTTTTCAAATTATAATAATCTATAATTTTATTACATTTTTGTTTGCTTATTAACTCACTTGGTTCGTGCAGCCATTAGTTGGCAACGAGTTCAACATTTGTTTTTCCAACAGGCGATATTTTAATAAAAAATGAAGAAAGAATGTGATATTTTTAAAATGCTGAAAATGCTTCTAAAATAATAATATTTTACTTACATATAACTGGGACTTCTGTACAGAGCCTGAACTAGGATTTTTGAAAAATCTATATTATTTACAGAGTTGCTATCAATTGAAATAATATAACCAGGGCTTTTATAAAAATTTCTCTATTATAAGTAAAATTTCTCTATTTCTCTATTCTCATAAAAAACGTATTACAAATATCATAATTCAGCCTCTGTAGAGAAATCTTAGATATATATAGGTAAAATATGATTTTTGTTGAAACATTTTCTATAAAAGAAAAATGTTTTAAAATAAGTCATTTTTTTTCCTTAATTTTTTCACAAAAAATTACATTTAAATAATTTTTTTATTATAATAATATTTATAAAACAGTTTTATGTATGTTTTCTAATTCAACTGAAATTAAACAGAAAAAAAGTTAATTATTTTTTTAGGTTTTTGAAGAATTATGATTCCGAACATAGGCAGTCACTTTTTAAAAAAGTTCAAATAGGATTTTCGTAAAGTTCGAAATACTTACAATACACTTTCAGTTATTATTTCAGGAAGCGTCAATATTTTTTACTGAAAAAAATATCTACAATTTTTATACAAAAGAAATTTTTTATTTTATTATTCTTTATATTTTTGTGATTGTTTAAAATTATACGCCTCAATAAAATATTAAATAATTTACGTAAATCATTAATAAAATTTTATTAATTACATGCCGTAGTTAAGTAAATTTAACTTCTGAAGTTCAGATTCTCAATATAGTTTTACCATTAATATAATATGGTTTTAGTTTGAAATAAGCTACTGCTTGTGCGATATTATTTTGATAATCTTTTATATTTTGTAGAAGCAAAATTAAGAGGTTAATTTACAAATTTTATTCATTACAGCTCGATCTTTGAATGTAAAAGACGCCGAAAAACTCATGACTGTGGTAAGAATTTAATTTGTACATATATAGAAATAACTGTATATACATATGTAGTATTTATGTCCTAAATACAGAAATATATTGTGCTCTCCCCACAATCGATGTCATTTTAAAACATTATTAACATGTTTTAGCTTCAGTTAATTACAGTCGGGCCCCGACTTAACGAATTCATTGGGACCAAAAGTTTCATTTGTTAATTCGGAGTTATTGGTAATATATTTTTTTATTTATTTTCAAAAGCGGATTACTAGACAACTGCAAGCAAAATGCGAAACAGAGAATATTGAGGGAAAAAAAAACAAGGGACAACAACAACAAAAATAATAAAATAAACGCAAGTTCACGATATAGTCTATAAATCACACATTTTGTGTCTGGCTTCCCAATATCTGCTCCACATGGATCCAGAGCTGAGTGCGCGGCAACTTGCCAACTGAATGGCGTCCATTTTTCTTCGTTGGAGTCGCACAGTTTACAAAGTGGACTCTGGGCAATGCCTATCATGTTTAGATGCTTGGAGAGGCAGTCGTGGCCAGTGGCGATTTGAAAATCGGCCACAACTCTATCTCGTGGCCATTTGGGATAAGAAGGAGTTTGCTAAACCATACCTTTTGATTATTCTTTTGGTTGAATTTAGACCAGAAGTGTCTCTGTAGTATTTCTTTATGATTCTTTTGGCACTACAAAAAGGAACTGTATTGTTAAAGGTTTGAAAGATTTTTGTCCCCTTTTTCGCCAAGCAATCGGCATTTTCATTCCCATCAATGCCACAGTGTGATGGAATCCATTGCACGGGAATGTCTAAGTGGCATTGAAGTAAACCGCCAATTAACAGTTGACATTTGAGAATATCCACTGATAAAGTTCCCTCGATGGAAGATATTACTTGGAGGGCCGCCCTTGAATAATTCGTAATTTGGGGTCCAAATAAATGCAAATCTTTTACACTTTTTGGAAATTCTATGTAAGCAACTATACAAACAATATCCAATGTTAAAAAATAGACATTTTCTATTCAGCACTTAAAAATACTATTAGCGAACTATATTAACGCACTAGTTAGTTGGAAATTTTAAATTACTGACTATAGATGTTTGACAATCTTTTTTTATTCCTGCCTCGAAAGAATTCTTTTTCGACTTTATGCAGAGAAGAAAATACCGTGTCATTAACATCCCGCTGCATGAAGTATGTTTTCACAGTTTTCAAACTATGTAAAGCATAAGGAAATGTAACAAATTTGATAGGAGTTACAGAAAGCAATTTACTGTCCTGTTTCAAAATTCACGTGAAAAGTTATACTCTCATGATTCATCTGCACCTGTAAAGTATAATAATGGTCTGCAAAAGCGCTATTAGGACGCAAATTTCGTCTTCGTCTTCGTTCCATTTTTGTCGTACTTTTTTTCTCAGCCAATAAGCAACCAATTGACCTCGGGTTTTCGGCATTTGGTCGTATTTGTGCCCTAGAGGAGCCGGATCATATTTAAATTTCCCCATAGTTTTTTCCTGAATTTTCTGTTAGTAAAAAGTTCATTTGTTGCATTATTGTAAAATACAACATGGGAAAAACGCGCTACAATTACTTGGCCATGCCAATGATTGATATCTTGTTTCTTATCCAAAATAATAAAAAAAATTTTGGCTGCTGGAATAATTCGTTAATTCGGGGTTTATTACTCGTTAAATAGAGTTCTTGCCTTTATTTTAATCTGGAGTATAGAAAGATTCGTTAAATAGGTGTTCTGTAAACAAGGGGTTCGACTGAATTTTAATTTAGCAATCTCAGAGACTTTTCAGGTATTTCAACATACAATTTAAATCAATTTAAACTAACAATCAGTAATTGCACAAAACTATGCAGTGCAGTTAGCATGGATAATTGCCACTCCGTTTTTTTAAAAAAGAGGATATTTTGAAAAAAAGCACAAAAATTCATAAAATGAATTTTTGTGCTTCATATAATGATGTTTTAAAATGTTTATATATATATCTTGTTACTAATGAACAGTTTGTTTTTAAGAAACTGAGATTATTTAATAAGATAAGAAAATGTCACGAAATCTCTGTATTGCTCATGCTTAAAAGCATCGCGATTTTTTATTCAATTATCGCAATTTAAAACCTTCAAAGTAATGTTATACAGCAAGGCTTTTCTCTTTTTTATTTTGAACACATTCCCTTTTCCATGATCATTAACATACAAATCTAATTTCAAACCGGTAATAACGGGAGAAAAACTTTTTTGAATTATTTTCCTCATGCTAAAGCATTCTGAAGGTGAAGAGTTTATATTACTGTTTGTAATAAAACAGGCTGTGTGTAAATACTGTCGTGTAATTCATTGATATTCAGTTATCGAGTTAATCGTAGAAAATTCATTGATAAAAGTCATTGGAAATTATGTTTAACGTTTTACTTTCATTAACCTTGTTACTCAGTGATCAAAGTGGAGTAATTAAAATACTTCACCTTTTTTTGAGTTTTGAACGTGATAATTATAGCTTTAGCGAATTAGCTGTTACTGCGATACCTTGTATGTAAGATAATAATGGTGAAATTTATTTCCATTTATGATTATTTTATTAACAACAGATAACCAAGAAAGTTTTGTCTTTCTTTGAACTGAGAAAAAAAGTCTTTCGGGTATTTTTGATAAAAATGATTTTATTTTTCAAAATATGAAAAACATTTTATTCTTCAAAATATTTTGGTATTGAGCAATTCTTTCCGAGAGAGAAAAATAATTAATAAATTCCACTTTTAGAAAATTACTTAATTCTTTTCAACAAAAAAGATCAACGCTTCTTTTTTGTCAATATTTGCTCATTATTTGATTATTTATCACGCGTGTGATTGCTCAGAGTTTAAAAAAAATGGTAAGCCGATGAAAATATAAATGGTATAAGAAAGATGGAGCATATCCCCCTTCAAATGCATAATTTTTGCTCTGATTTTAAGGCTATCTTCACCAAACGTACGGCTATCTTCACCAACGTATACTCCTGCAACCCACGCATCGCGGGATGGACCAGGATTCTAGGAGACCCACAGCTTGACTGACACCAAGTATTTACCCTTTCTAAGATCCGGCTTAGAGCCTGACTTTGCAGGGGGTCCTAATTTTCTCCGTTACACCACTGACGAAAGTCTATACTTTACACAAAGCCAGGAGCTTAGCTTATGCCGTATCAGTCGTATCAATGGTATGAGACCCCAAGCTGCAGTACGTGTAAAAAATCGTAAGATATTAATGGACCTCCAAAGAGGACATGCAATGAGCTTTAATACAGAGATCATTCAGAACTAGTGCGCAAAGCACATTTTCAGACAGATAAATTTCTTAATTTTCATTAAAATTGTTGATGTTGTAGTTTATACATTTCTTTATAATGCAAAGATTTTAAAATTTCAAAATATTGTTACGTTGATCGGGGCTCGAGGATTTTATGCAAATCAGTCGAAAGCAACAAGACAGTTTTTAAGAGTCATGATAATTTACTGTCGAAAATCAATCCTTGAAATACAGGATTCAATAGCAAAATTCGCAGAATAAATATCAGAAGGATTTCACACCTTCAACAGCACTCAGACACACAATAAGCAGTGTCTAACATACACGTACGTAAAAGATTATTCACAAGCATCGCTCGTCTTATTGAACAGCCAAGCTAATCGGTAATCACGGTCAAGGCAAGTCTACTAATCACTAGTCAGAACCAGACTGACTAGTTTCGGCGAGCATTTCTCTTTTAATAGGCCCGGCGGATACTTCGAGAAAAATCCGCTTGCGTCATAGATCGTGAAATTAGTGGATTTCTCCACTGATATCGAGAAGAATCCAGAGGATCCCGAACTTACCAAAAATGATCACCAATGTCGCCAAAGTCGCCAAATTGGTCACCAAAAATGATGCCAACTTGACTCTATCGCCAAGATTTCGCCGAATTATCATTGAACCGTCATTATAACGAGAGGGACGGCGTTGCTTGCGAATATTACAATTTTAACATAAATTAAATATAGCATAGAGTAATATAAATGCATTACACATCCCAATATAAATTATCTACACTCTTTTATACAAAATTCATAACAAAATCTAATAAATGATTTGTTTACTTTAACACGTTTAGTGACAGCTCATTACGGTGTCAGAAGAAAATGCGAAACACATATTTATATCAGAAAAGATGGATAAACTGGGATAAAAATAAACAGTATGATGAAATATGATACTCTCTAAAAGAGAGCGAAGCCAAAGAGTAATATTAATGCTGTAGAACAATTATATTTGAAAAATATTCCAAATTCACGTCGCATTTTTAACAGTAAGCGAAGATAACTGAACGGCCTGTTGTAATTGCGGTTCGTGCAGTTAAACTGCTCCTCCTGTTCGTGTGTTACTCATTTATATATATAATGCTCACCTCATTTCTATTTTGTTTAAATACTTAAGTATAATTTCGTCACTTACCTTGAATATTTTTACAAATTATTGACACATTACACTGGAATTGGGTTGAATCATTATCTTTAATTCATCGATATTTAGATTGAATCATCTGCTTTAGTTGGCGTAATCTTCTAGAGATTCAACTTCGGCAGAAATTTTTTTAAACCCATTTCTGGGCTGTTTTTTCTCCAAACGTAGTGTCATTTTTTATTTTTATTTTATTTTATTTTTGTAGTTTCTGTAACGTTTGTCCTAAGTTTAAAAGGTGTCTGACTACATTTTGTTTTAAAGAAATGGAGATTTGGGGATTTTTTTTGTTTTTTTTGTGGTTTTTAGATTTGTTTAGTACATTTTAAGAAAAATGTGCTCAAATTAAGAAGATGAAAAGAAATTATTATTACTAAAATGGGAAAAAATTAGTACAGATTTACAAAAAATAACATAAACGGGTCCCATTCTGCACCAAAAGTTTATGATGAAATTTTCAATTTTTCAATCCTGATGTGTTGCTATGTTATTCATTTTTTAAATGACTTTCAGGATAAGAGATATTTTAATTTTTACAAAACCTAGAGCACTTTATCTCGGTTACTAAATGAAAATGCTTAAAAAAGTGATTATATTCACATAAGGGACTGTAAATTTTGTAATAAAACAGTGATTGATAAATCTGAAGGTTAAAACACTTTTACTATTAAACAGAACATACACAAAAATTTCACAGTTAATGTTTTTTGAAACTTTTTTAGCAATCACTGTCCTGGTTTGAGCCTTTTAAAAAAAACGCATTTCGAGTAAAACGCGTTTTAAACTATGACATCTTGCTTGAAACAATGGCATTTGCTTTTAATTAAACTCTTGTAGTTTTTGTTCTAGTGAACGGAAAATAATAAACTTGGTATTTTTATAAAGCAAATAAGATGGTCTATAAAAAAAATCATAAAAAAAGTTATAAATTTTTAGCAAAATTCACGATTTTAAATTTCAGGGTAGTCGGATACCTTGATTTAATAAGACAAACACTTTCAACACTGTATTCTTCAGTCACACTGAAGAGTTGATACTATATTTTAAATTAAAGTGAAATTAGTGGTTCGTGAGACTCAATCAACAACTGGAATAAAACGCATGGTAATGTAGTGGATAAGCAATTATGTTAATTTTATCCGATAACAAGTGCAAATAATCTTCGAAATTATCGCGTTTGAAATTGATGAAACTTTTCTCGAATTCTTTTCGTCGAAAATAATATACTTTTAATACAAACTTATTATAATCCAGTTTAGAAACAAAATGCGTAATTTTAATTCAAAAACATATCAGTATTCCACTCAAATTTGTTTTTCAAAAATAACAATCCTGCGCCTTTACCACAATTTAATAAATATGTCACAAAGCATACGAGTTATTGTTCTAGAAGCCTGAATTCTGCTAAATTGAATTGAAATATATTGTTTGCGGTGTGAAAGCAAGGAATAGCTGCAGGCAATGTCATATCATCTTACCACTAATAATTAATCGTTTTTTTATTTTTCTTAATTGAAATAGAAGCCTAAAGAGATATTTATACAAGGAGGAACTGTAAAACCTTTCCCTAACACGTCATTCAGCTAAAACATGTTTTAACGATTGTGGTTTTATATATTTATTCTAAATGATATTTTTGAACGCATGGATTTTCCCTCTGTAAAACATTAATTATCACAATGCTCAAAATGAGAGAATGAAAAGTAACACTTTAATTGCCCGCTTCGGTCAAATCAAAAAAATTGTTTATCCATCAAAAGGGAAAATGAATGTATATTCATTGTCACTTTAATGAGCATTTCAGACAATTAAGGAAACTTTAAATTATATGAGACCAGTGACAACTTTTTTACCTAGGCATTTTTGTGTATAGAGAACTTAATTTCTTTTTATTCTATAGATTTTTGATTTAATAATTAGGTTTCATTTTGATAAAAGTCGTGGAAGTACAATCATTAATTTCTATCACTTTCTTTCAGGGGCTGAAAAAACAGTACTTTTTTAAAAAAAATATTAACATATAATTAGGGAACATAAAATAAGTTGTTTAATTTGATATTTCGAAATTTTCTTTTCCTCCTCCTTTTTATGACTACGAAATTAAAGTTTTTTATACCATTCATATAGAGCAGTAATTTAATATTTTCGATATTTCATAGATGCAGTGGCGTGCACAAGTGGTTTGGGGGCTCAATCAAATGCTCAGTTGCGAACACAGACTACTTTCATAAAAGGGGTTGTTTTTCAAAAAAAAGGATAAAAGGACTGAGGCGTAATCTTTATGCTAAAAATCAAAAATCATTTGGTCTATAAGATGGGTTTCAGCCCCCAAACCACATTCTTGCGCCTTCCACTAATCCCTAACCCTTTTCGATACACTGACAAATTTTGAATTTAGAGATTATAGGCCTGGAGCTTTTTTTCGTCAATGTGTTTTTGAAATACTCCCCCCCCCCCATAAAAGAGGTACAGTCGACACTCGGTAATTCAAACCTACGATAATGCGAACCCCTCGCCAATTCGAAGTATATGCTCAGCCCCTAGAAAAACTCTTGATATTTCGAAATAAAACAATATGTTTTGTTACGCTCAGTATTTCGAAGTAAAATTTGTAGCCGGCCAGACTACAATACATGATAATTCGAAGTGAACTCTCGACAATTCAAACACTCGCTATCATGTAGAGTCCTGTAGCAAACAGGTTGGAGCTTAATATGTTTTGGGTTATGTTGTCCTGCTTGTGTTCCCTGTAACATAGCCTCTTTGATGATCATTGGAGATGGCTCCTAAAACTCTGACAGAACCTAAAGTGTCACTAAACCAACTAGGCAACTTTTCCCTTTAAATCATGTTGATTTAAAGAAAGGGTCATTTATTCTAGAAAAAACTAGTGAATGCCATAAAACAAAGACAAAAAAATAAGATAACAGATCTTTTCGTCAAAAAAAAAAATTAATTATATACAGTATGTATTCTTTTAATACAAGACTTTTAACTTCTGTTTAATACTTATACTGTACAATATGTAGTTTTTAAAAATACTTTAAAATAACTTTATACATATGTATAATTGTTGTTTTATTACATAGTTTCAAATTTAAATGTGTTACAAAAAAATTTCTCTTTGTTTCTATTTTGGGAGTTTTTTCCTACCCTCTTGATAATTCAAATTTTTGATAATTCTAAGTTTTTCATTGGTCCTTTTAACTCCGAATTGTCGAGAGTCGACTGTATGTGTAACTGATAGGTGGTGTTGTTCCACTTGAATCCGTGTTAATTTTAATCCCTTAGAATCATGCAAATTCCTTTGTTGGGGGGGGGATTGAAAATGGGGCTTAAAATCTTCTTGTGTTGTAAAAAAGAGATGAACAAGTTCTCTCGTCAATATTTTTCAAAATTATAAGGCCCGTAGCCTAAGTGTTACTTCTAGAATAACCGAAATTCATTCTTTTTTGTTTTCCCATGTATGTATTTAGCAACATATTATAGTTCTAACGCTTGATGAATTTCAATTTATCGTAAGTCATTTATTTTTTGTCAAAGTTCTAATTGCACATAAATAATACTTTTATTAGATATTACATACTATTTAATGTGCTTGATATTGATTTTAATTGGATCGAACATCGTTTATAATCATACAATGAATTTTTAAAACAGTTAAACCACAAACTTAAAAAAATCTATCTATTTTCATACAGAGAATTATTTCAACAATTAGATGATGTGATCTTTAGTGTTTGAAAATATATTATAATTTTAAAAAAATGTTTTTGTTTCTTTTTTTATTATTTAAAATTTTTTTTAGGATTTCAATTTGAGGCGATTCTTACAAGTGGACGAGTTTCTTAAAAGTCCAGAAATGCCACAAATAACTGTAAGTTGTTAAAATTTCTTTTCCTAAAACATATGATACTCATGAAGGGTTTTTAAAACTGTTATTTGTTAGGACAAAAATGTAATTGTAAAAAGGTTTTACGTTTGTGTATATTAATTTTAAACAATTATTTCGAATTGTATCATTTGGACTTTTATTTTTTTATTACATGAGGCATTTTTTACTTTTCATAATTATATTAATGAAAAGGGCAATATCTTAAAAATATCTCATAGTTCGCAATCCATTCATTTCTTCTAATCATGGAAGAAAAATTAAATTCCTTGTAGAAGTCTAGTAATTTCCTTCAAACAAAAAGTTTTAATATATTTCTGGTAATTAGTAATTCTAAAATTGTGCAATACTTGACTGACAATTGCAATTGAATCATTAGCAGAAAAGTATTAACTTATGCTTTTTTTAGAAACTAACGTGTAATGATGATAGTCTAATTCGTACGTACATTATATAATAAATTTCTCCATTTAGTCGTTATCACTATGTAAAAACGTCGAAGGAAATTAGTATTTTCATAAGGTAGATATATTAGTTGAACTTCATCAAACAATATACAATTCTTGTCGACTTTCTATACGCTATTTACCACTTTATGGATTATTTTAATGCGTGATTAAATATACAGTTTTAAATGGTTTTTATCACAATCCCTTGTTGTTGTAATTATTCTTTTAAGAAAAAGGCTTGAAACGTGAATCTAATTACTTAGCAAACATGAAATACAATTTTACAACCTTAAAGAATCTTAAGGGGTTTCACTCATGTGATGGCCTGTTTTTTAAGCATTTTTAGAGATTTTTTTAAGACAACCAGTAAAAAAAAAGCTTTAAGCTTTTCATCATTTATTTATATATATTTTAAGAGCATGTATAAATGGTTATCGAAAAATATCCAATAGAACGTGAGTTATAACGCTCTGAACACACCCGTCTCGAAAAAATGGACGCTCTCTACCTCCACGATTCTGGCTGATTGACTTATCTGAAATTTTAAAAAAATTAATGATGTTTTAATTTATAAACTTAAATGCACAAAATGGACTATACTCAATTGAAAATATCAAAAATTGGATTATTGGTAGATCTCTGAAGAAAAAGTTTCGAATTTCATGGGGTTTTTTTGGTTATATTTTTGCTATAAAAATAGAATTATTTTGGATTTTGGGATGATTGTAGTCCATTTTGGTGTGTATAATATATGTACCGAGTCTACCTATAAATTTGAAGTCATTCGGTCAAACCGTTCTTGAGATACGATGGAGGAAAGTTTGAAAAACACAGTTTTGAGAAAAACGCGTTTAAAGTTTCAAGTCCGATTAAAACAATGAAAATCTTAACTTGCCCTCAATCGACAATACCTGGAGGCGAAAACTAAAACAAGTTCAACGAAATATTCAATAACTATAGATATTTCCTTTTCAACCTCTACAAACTTGTACGAACGCATATTTGCATAGAAGGGTCAATGGTATCAAGCAACTGTACACCATAGACTCAGCCTTCGATTGCCAACTCAGCGCTCCGAACATCTGCTCTTCTAAGACTTGCTTCTTTATAACGACTTCGAATTTTAAAAAATCACTATACACTTTACTTTATTCTAGATATGCAAAAAAGCAATTTATGGAATTTTTTTTTTTTTGATTTTTTGAACCCATCACATTGGTGAACCTTATTGATATGCTTATTGGTGATATGCTTATAAAAATCATTCACATGTTGAAAATGTCTTCTTTATTTTTAGTTAAATAAAAAGTACACCGTTTCTGGTATAATTGGCTTCGATAAAGAAGGTTATTTGGTTCGAGTAATCAATGTAGGGCACAGTGATATCAAGGGTAAGTTTTATATTAAATTTGATAAATAATCTAATATAATTTTTTAATACAATACAACATCACTACTATAATTAATAGAATATAACCGTTTATTTACAAACTGTTTATCGCTTTAGGATTCATAAATGTCTTATCGACAATGGAAAACTTCAAAATATTTTTGTGGTTTTTGGAAAATGATCTTAAACTACAAGAAGCAGAAAATAGGAAGGTAAATATAAATTATTTGTATAGATGGATAATTTATTCAAGAATGTGTTCTAGAATTTGACGATCCTTTTATATATTTTGGTAAAAATAATTTCAGTTAATATAACTTACTGATTCTTTAATGTACGCAGAAAATTTATTATTTTAGATGAAAAATAAAAAAAATAAAAAAACTTTTACACACACAATCTTAAAAAATATTTGAAATTGAGTTTTTTGGTGTATTTTGAATTTATCAACTTTCGAGATGAGAGCATCATAAAAACTACCGTCTAGTTACATTAAATATGATAGAGTTACCACATAAAAACAAGAAAAAAAAAACTGCTGAAGTCCCAACATACTTACTAATCAATTTATAAAAAATATATTTTGGAGAATCTTTAGTAGGTTGCAATGCAAAATAATGCAAAAAAAATTAGATCATGTTCAATATTTTGTAGCATTACTTATTCTGTAACGAGGAATAGCAATTGAAATAAGTAGGCTTGAAATGAAAATTTAAAGTGATTTGTTAATATGTTAATAATTTATCTATAACAAAATAATCAGTGTGCTTATTTAATCATATTGCAATAAGTGTCTTTCATTAAACTATTTTCAGTTTTTTGCTATTTAATCATAAGCGGTTATTGTTCAATATAACTTAAAATCACGAAAGCACATAAATAAATCAGGGAGAATATACAATTTAAATTAATTTATATCTGAAAATAAATGCAAGGCATCAAAATTATTTCATAGTAAAATTAATACAAAAGGCAAAGGAACATAGTAAGAATGTAGTTTTTGTAAAATTATTAATTCAAGCGTCCAAATTTGGTAGCGAGGGTCGCCACTAGAAGGTGCTATCACTGAAATGACTCTCACATTTGGGGACTTGCCGTGTCTTCAAAAGCGTAGTTGCTAATATACAGCCCATTAGAAAAAAAAGTTTTCATAAAAGTAATTGCTCTTTCAATTTTTGCCATTTTTTTATCAGAAAGAACGTGATTCGCATGAAGTTCTTTTACTTTTCTGGCATATCTCTCAAACTCTTATTAATCTTAAAAATCTAGATTCATATTTCACACAATTACATAAACGAGGATGTCTTGGATTTTTAGATATTTTTATATTTTATACCATTTTCAACGAAAAAAAATTATTTTTAAAATTACGTAGCTGGATTAATACAGAAGAAAAAATTGAAAGCTATCTTTCTTTGTTGATATAGATTTATGCTTAAAGGAGAAAAACTGTGCTGTGCATATGCGCAACTTCTTAATATTTAAGAAAACACATAAATATGATTCAAATTACTCCTCGTTATACTATTGTAAATTTTTTTTGTTTAAATTTTTAAAATTTTTAATTATAATCCTAGGTAAATGAACGATGTTTTATCATATAAATAATAAAGGCATAGATCCATAGAAGCTGCATTTCGTATATCAATATGATAAAAATTGAAAATTATAACATTTTGTCTTTTTTTATAGACTGGGAATAAAAGTAAGCAGATCACTTACATCTTAAATATGGATAACTTGAGTTTGACCAAACTCATGGACAAAGCTGGTAAGAGAACTTTGTAATTTAAAAAGTTTTAGATTATTTTTTCATGTGATTGATTTTTTTAGCACAATAATCAATCTTCCTTTAACTTAAATCTTTCATTAATTTTACCCTGAAGTAAGTAAAGGAAGTCATGAAAGAGAGTTAAAAATAAAGTTTATTTGATTTTATCTCCCCAAAATAGGGAAGAATTAGCAATCAAAAATTAACAATGGTTTTTAAACTTCTTTTCAAGAATTTTTCTATAGTTTATATTTGTAATATTTGTGCAATTTTTAAAAAAAATAATATTTAGCATAATTTTTGAAAATTTGTTATCTAATTTACATTTATTCAAAGCATCTCATTTAAATTAAATATAGAATATTAATTTGCTTAATAAGAAAAAATAGGAAAGTATTTAATTCTATTGAAAGAATGGAAAAGTGTGATAAACGTTTATGCCGTTACTATGAAGACCCGGTAGCCTTGCGTTCAAAATTCGTGTTCGGTGTTGCTTCAGCCGAGTTTTGTGTTTAAGTCCAGATGCCCCTGAAAACTCGACAAGCAGATGAACTGGTGCACATTAAATACGCAGATTATCAAAATCTTCACGTTGACGTGGTGTGGAAGTTTGGAGAATCAGGTGGCAACTGATATGAAGTCATCGTCACTTGACCATGATTCAAAATCACGTCCGTTACCAATAGTCCTGATGTAACTTCGAAATGCGAACATTTATTGAAAAAAAAATTAATAATTTAATGCCAATAAAATTAGATGATAAAAAAAAATCTCTTTTACCTTTTCTTTTTGATGAAATTATTTATAATTTTTTTCAGTTTTGGAAACTGGTCTTTTAGCTATAAAACTGCTTCAAGATCATTACCACGATGTCGTGAGAGCTGCGTACGTTATTAATGGTTAGTATTTTAATTTTCTATAAATTTTTGAACATGCTACTTATTATTCAAAAAGTTGATTTATACGTACAGTTCTTTGAAATATTAATCTTAAAAAATTGTTCTAAATAAGACCACAAAGTGGATTTAATCTTAAACAAAGGTTAAAGCTGTTACACATTCTTTATTATTTTTATATTTCATGTAGCTGTTACATTTTCTTTATTATTTGATAAATTATAATATTCAACTACGTTTCTCTATATTTGTTGAAAAATCTGTTAAAAATAATTCGGGGGAGGATTCATGTATTGCGCTAATTTGCAAGCTTGGGGAGGGGGTTAAAAAAGAAAGAGCAATTAATATTTTTTAGATCTTATCCTAATCGAAAAGGGCTGAGTAAAGTATTACTTCAAACACTATCAACTCTTTTTTATGAATAAATAGAACAACTAAAACTCTTTCCAGTGTGCTTTAACAATCCTCCTTTATTTTGCATTCTCCTTTATTTTATGCAATCTTACCCTCTTCTTTCTTTTCTTCACTTCATATTTCCACCACAGATATACATTTAATAAATGTTTATATGATACACTTGAATACGACTGTCTGGTGCAGCTAGGCCTAACATGGTGTCTGAACCAATAAAATAAATCAACTAAATTAAGAAATTGGAACTAAAAGCTTCATAAAATTCCTCTGTAATTAAAAAAAATGTAGTGTTAGGGCTTCGAGATTCAAACCCAAATTTAGGAACGATCTTTCTGTGCTATTTCTTTCTAATTAAACTTCTCATTAATAGAATTTTTTTATTTTCACAAACTAAGTAATTTAACCTTTAAAAAACCTGAAATTCTGTTAGGCAGACAGATTTTAGCATGGGTACTTGTTTATCTGAAATATTTTAATCAATATTCAAAAAATTCCGGTTTATATTATTCAATATTCTGATTTTCTTAGTAAATCTATCCATAAGAACTTCAAAACATGTCTGAATTCATTTGTCTATATATATTAAAGTAAATTTAATAATGCTTTTGCTGGATAATCTACTCTAAGATGGTTCTTAGTATATTGTTGGCCTTTAAAAATACTTAAAAAGAAAAAGTAGAATTTTATTTATTACACACGTGTACAGTATAACAGGAGGAGAGAGAAGACATGTTTAAGTTTATATATGGGCACTTTAGTCATTTTATGAGTGCTTCAGTAGCCTGAATTGACTCCTCTGCTAGAAACTGTAGCTGTTATCTGGCTTGGAATTGAATCGAACTGATATTAGTTGATAGATTTGGGCAAAGAATGTTCCATTGGTCACAGTGGTTGATGTCTAGTGGAGTGCCAGTCTTTCGAAAATACATGAGCAAATGTTCTTAATAAGTACTAACCCAGAGATGGTGATAGTCAGGGCAACAGTTAAATATCCTTTGTATCACGGAATATCAGAACAGCATGGTTCATGGCATGTTCCATTCATCTTTAAATGCTTACCAGAATTCAGCAGTTGTAGTAGCTGATGAATAAGGGAGTCCCAATCTTTCGAAAACACATGACCAGTGGCGTAACATACACCCCAGCATTGTGGGAAGTCCCAGGTGTTCTAGGGAACTCAAAGCCTGACTGACGCCAAGTACGTATTTGCGCTTAAGGCCCCCAAACCTGACTTTGCAGAAAGGGGGGGGGGGAGCTAGTATTCTTCGCCACTGCACATGACCAAATATTATTAATAAGTACAAATACAGAGAACGAGATAGTCAGGGCAACAGTTAAATACCCTTTGTTTCTCGGAATATCAGAACAGCATGGGCAAGAGGTAGTCATGCATTGTCTTCATGCGAAATCATGGTCTCAAATTAAATTACAGTCAAGGACTTTTAACAGTATGGAAATGTAAAGGGAAATGTCCTTGTTACAGCTGTACGAAGAGTGACCAGTATGGACACCTATATACAGTACCCATGTGAGAACAAATGAATGTCAGCTCTGGAAAAAATCCTTCTCTTCATTGCCTCTACAAAAGGAAAGCAGAACTAAAATTCATTTGAACGAAAAGACTTGACTCCATTTCCGTTTTCATGATCCTCATCAGGTAGGGGATGTAGTTGCCAAATCCCATTAAACCGCGAGGACAACATGTCCACTCTCTTGGGTGCCATTGTCCAGGGGACACTGAGATTCTTTTGTGTTTACTGTGAATTTCCTGGATCTATCCTTACATTCACACAACAGTTACGAGATCATAATTAATATCAGCAGCAATATAACGGCAAACTGTAGTTTTGGTTGGTCATGATCCTGGCATGGTTAAATTCCTACCTGTGCTGGTAGGAGTTCTCATACATGATTCAAAGCATGATTTTTTTCACAAAGTTTGGATGCCATTTCTGAATGAGAAACCTGTTGTATAATCTCTTTTCCCTTTACGCAGATTGCGTTACTTCTATTCACCCAGTTCAAATGAAATGCAGTGAAATGCTAATGATTTGGATACCGCAGCATGTTGAATCTTTCATATAAATTTGAGGTTTATTACTTGCCGCTTCCTCCATAATGTAGCAACTTAAATGGCTGTACTTATATGATAATTTACTAGTGATTAATAGATTGTAATTAATGTACACACAGACACAATTGTGTAAAATCAATCAATCAATAAATAATTAGTGTCTAAATTAGGCAACATTTTTGAAAATATAATCATAAATAAACTCATCAATAAATACTTAAAATTAGTTCAATCAAAATTCAGGAATTTAAAAGTGTATAAAAAATGTGATTTATAATAGAAATTATTGTTTTTATATGAGTTATTTGTTTTTAATAAGTTTTGATATACATATAAATTAATAATTCTTGTGCATGTGATTTCTTACTGTATTACTTACAGCTGGTGCTTTGTTCTCATCGGCATTTAAGCTCTTCAAACCAGTTATAAAAGAAGACCTTCACCAAAGGATAAAAGTATTAGGAGGTAAGAACTCGTAAAACTCATTAAATTTATTAAATTATAAATGATTAAAATCTGTTTGAGAAACTTTGTAAAACACAGTAGTGGCAATTGGATGGCAAGGGAAAGAACAACTCTCCTTCTGTGGAAAAATTAAAATTTTTATTTCATTTTAACCACCTAAAACTCTGAATTATATCTAAAAATAAAAACATGGCTATATTCTCCCTCAATAATCTTCTTTAATGTTTCTTTTAAAATATTACTAATGTAAATATGCACACTATGTCATACAAAGTTATTAAATTCGCACGTGAAAGCTAACTTGTTTATACAGATGAACGTGGGCAAGCCAAAGAATTCCTGTTCCTAAAATCGAAATATTCACTGCTAAAAAAATAGCAGTGAAAACAAAGAAGTACAGAAAACTATACGATATGCACGGTCATGAAATGAAAAGTACATATTTTATTACAAAACGAAAAGGAACACACACACACACACATAAATACAGGATCTTTAGGTCTTTCAAACGATAGACAGAACATGAAAACGCGTTTCAGGGAAACAATTTCATAACATGGAAATGTGACAAAAATAGTTTTTGAAAAGGATGCAAGATGTTTAATACGTTGTATGATTTCTTCGAAGAGCTGAATCTCACACATTTGCTTTCCATACAACAGCGTTTCTCAAACTGGGGGGTGTGATATCCCTACATGGGAGCGCGAGCATAATAAAAAGTTGAAAGTAAAAGATTTATAAATTAATTATTAGTTTACTGAAATTTAGCAAAACAAAATACATTCTGACATAATAAGAATTAAATACACATTTACACTAATATAATATACTAACAAATGTATCAGTACTGCACAATGTTTTTGATAATTAATTTATAAATACTAAATTAAAAACAAGTTTAATAAATACTAATGCCTCTCATGGGCCTGTTATTTACAAAACTTAGTACTTTTCTTGATAATTTGAATGGTTTATAATAAAAGTCGTATGGTAGCTTTAGCGACGAAGAACATTTATATACATTGTTATTGTATGGGGGAGGAGCGCAATGAAATATCATGATAGAAAATTGGGTCACAAATACTGAAAGTTTGAAAAGTACTGCCATACATGGAATGAGAAAATAGGTCATTGATTAGAATTGATATTAAATATTCGGACAGTAAACAGTGGCATTGCTCTGGTTGAGATACGTCGTCCAAGTGTGTCCAGTGTTACATTTCATCTCTTTCATGGCAATTGATAAGCATTCACATTTTTCATCAATTCTTAGAGAACGAATAAATACACTAAGATTGCATGAATATGTGTTAAAGCAAGCAAAAATAAAATTTGCTTGATTCGTTTGAGGTTCATTACTCAGGGAAGATCTAAAATAATAAATAATAAGCATGTTTAGGGGAAAAGAATGCCCTCTAAATCTACATTGTAAACGAATTAAGCTGAAATTTAATGCAATACAATACCTATTCGTTTATAATTTATATGCTCAGTGTAATAACTATTCTTACAAGTAATAAAACCAATAAAAACAATCAACATTGCTTAGTAAAAGTCACAAAAAAAATCAGCGTAAATAAGTAATGCAATGCAATACATATTCTTTTATAATTCATATGCTCAGTGTAATAATTATTCTTACAAATAATAAAATCAATAAAAATAATCAACGTAATAAAAAAGTAAAAGAAAAACAATAAAAGTAATAAACAAAAGAAAAAAACAGTGTAAATAAGTCATAAAATAAAGCCTTTGTCTACCTTAAGTACAGCGCTTTTTCCCTTTAATTGTCAAATGTTTCCAGAAAATATCTTATTTTTATTAAATTTTCTTTTTAAAAAAGTTGTTTGAACCAAGTTGTAATATTTGTTTCTATTGAACTACAATTTTAGGAGCTGCATAAGTTGAATGATTGGACGACATGTTTTATAAGTGTTACCATTAAAGTGTGAAGTCCATTATATTTCATAGAATTACCAGGTATCTCATGAAATAACTGGTGAAGTCAGTTAAAGTATATAAAATTACTGAATTATACGATTTAACTATAGGTATTCTATAGAATAACGCTTACTTGTTCATTAAAGTATAAAATACAGCACTCGAAAAAATTTTTGAACCGATTTTAGCCGCTTTTTATCAGTTTTGAACTACTTATAGCTACTTTGCAATGACGTGTGTGTGTACGATTCATGCCGTTGCTTTTAAACGTAGAATTTAAGTGATACAAATATGTTAGCGTTTTATATTTTAAATTATTAACAAATATTTTTTTCGACCTGTGTTTAAGCAAGGAGTTCTGCAAGAATGGAAGACTAACCTGTATATTAGAAAAATTCAGTGTGAGACATTTGAATCTTTATTAAATAAGCGTGGGACAAAGGAAAAAAAGTGCTGCACTTGTGAAAAATTATTAACTTCGATAATACAAGTTAGCACTTTTTTGTAAAAAGTGCTAAAACAGCATTGAAAAAAGTACTACGTGGCTATTGTGGTATCCTTGAAGTTCAAGGAGTAAAAAAGTTAATTATATCAGTAACAGATGCAAACATATTCTTTTTTCCCGCTTTCTGTTTAACTAATATTAACAATATGAGCAATAAATAAGTTATAACATCTGCTTTTCCTTATTATTTATCAATTAATCATCCGCAATAGGGGTAAAATTTATTTTTCGAGAGGTTATCTATTTATGAACAGTTAAATTATAAAATAACTTTGAAATTATTTATTTTGCACTTTAACGGTCAACCATTAGTTATTTTATAGAATAACTAGTTTTTTCATTGAATGACTAGGTAAAGTTTAAAACTTTTTATCTATAATATACTTTATCTGACTTGTCTTGTTATTTCATGAAATACCTAGTTATTCAATGAAATAACTGAATTATATACTTTAACGGTAACATAAGCATAAAATCAATGTTTACTCTTGATGTTTTATGCTGAAGTTTTACACAGGTTTTAACCAACATTCTTTTCTTTTTAATTTTAACAGATAATTGGAAAGAGGAATTACTAAACACGATAGATGCAGATATTTTACCTGCTTATTTAGGAGGCAACCGAGTGGATAGTGACAACGACCCTATGTGTAAATCCTTAGTAAGTTTTATCAATTTTTTGGGTAAATAAAGTTTTTTTTAAATAACTAAATGTTACACAACATTATTTAATTATTTAATTACTTGAAGTTTAAAAACCCGAAGGATTAGTTATTTTTATTTCGTATAAAATAATATTACATTGTCTTATATCGTCGGCTCGGTGGGTAGGGGGTAGCACGCCCGCTTCGTAAGCCGGAAGTTGCGGGCTCGATCCCGGCTTGAGGCGATGGATTGTCGGAAATCGTAGCGACGCATGTCATATGATTATGTGGCACGTAAACCCCTTGAGTATCAATGTGGCTCTGGTAGTCTCGGTAAAATTAAATCGTGGCAAATATTCAGTATAGGCGAGAGCTTTAATTAAAATTAACTCGAACTTCCGAATTTGGTAGCGATTGCTGCCACTAGATGGTGCCACTATGAAATGGCTCTCCTGTTAGTGGACTTGCCGTGTCTACAAAGGCTAAGTAGCTTATATGCCTTTGGAGAAAAAAAATAGGTACTTATTGCTTTAATGCTAAAGATTGAAACACATCACAAAAAAGTATGTAAATCCTTTTCTCAAAGTAATTTCTATTCCGAACGTGATGTAAACACAAAAACTATCCGTATTGCTTCAGAAAAGAAATAATTATTCAGTTTAAATAACTGAAGAAATTAAACAAATTCTCTTTAAATATAGCAAATTTTCTTTTTAGAGTTGAATGCGTTCAGAAAATACCTCCTTTTTATTTAAAATTTTTAAAAAAATTATTGCATTAAAAAGGTAATTACACTATTTGGCTGTATTTTATCATACAATTAGACATCTTCCACAAGAATAACAAGTAATAAAAAATTTTTTTTAAGTGAATTCCTACTTAGGTCAAAAAAGAAAATTTTTATTTTATTTACTTTTTATAAAAAAATTACAAAAAATATATATTTGTATATACATATGACAGAACCACTATATTAAATGGCAAAATAGAAAGTAGGATTTCGTTGCAACAATCATTTTAATAAATATATACTGTCGCCATCTATTGCCTTCATTCAGAACAAATTTAATTTGTTCCTCCCATATATAACTAAAATTAATTAATTAAATTTCATTAATGAACAAATATTTGAAAAAAACCGTATTAACATCAAGTGTCATCCACTACAAGTTTTAGAAAATGTATTGTACTTGAGTGGATGAATAAAAAGTACTTTATTAACGATTGGAAATTTGTGAATAAGATATATATATATATATATAGGGAGAGAGTGAACTAATAGTAAGAATTGAAAAATAACGTTTATTCTCGCTTTAAAATTTTTTTTGTATTCAACGCTTTGTCTCAATAAATGCGCAAATATCTTTCCCAGTAATATTTTAAGACTGACATCTGATCATACATAATACTGTATTAAATTAATCGGGTGTTAAAAGTTTTCTATTCAAAATTTTTGGGACTATTAAAATATAATCAGTAACTCTTAAAACAAAATTTATTGATGTTTTTTTATCGTTAAAGTATATATGGCATTTTTTTTCTCATTATTTTAGATTGGGTTTGGTGGTCCGATTGATGAATCTTACTACCCAACTGAATTTCTACAACTAGATGATCCTGATGTCATATCTGTTACTGTTCCATCAGGAGCGTCTCTCTTCTATCGTTTCCCTGTTCCTGCTGTTGGTTCCATTGTACGATGGGACATAGAGGTAATATGACACAAGGAGTAAATTTTGAGGAACATATTTTGAATTTTCTTCTTATCGTTACATGTACTTCAGAATCACACTGAGAGACTTATATATTTCCAGAAAATTAAATGCTATTTTCAAAAATGTGGGGAGAAATTCTTGCTCCGCCATCTCAGATTATCAGCAACAATATTTCAATAACAATTTTATTTACAATTTCTTATTATAATCTCATTAAATTAAATGTTACAAATCAGAAAAAAATTTGAGTTGAGCAGGGAGGGTGCCATTAGATTTATATTCAATACTTTGTATTCAACCAGATCAATTCATGTGATGGTTACTTGCGATTTTACAAGCACCGTCACGGTACTCCTCTTCGAAACCGAAAGAGCTATCAGGTATCTAACATTTTGACCACATCGTATTTTGTACTGAGGATGATTTAATAGGATGGTTTTAGGAATAATAAGATCAGGTTTCAGCTCGTTATTTAAAAGGAATGCTGGTTTTTGTCTGTCTATTGATATTGTCTGTTTTTTACCACGGATGACTAAAGACTGTTGGTTCTGGAAAGAACCTTGTACGATACGTTGCAAGGTTTTTGAAGAGTTCTACGGATTGTACCCTTGTGTACAAAAGCAAGGCTTATTGTAAATAAACCTTTACAAAAAAAAGATTAGAAGCTAAAACTGGTTGTGTAATCATATTAATATTCAATACTTTATATTCAGCCGGCTAAAGTTCAAGATGGTTGAGTGCAATTTTACACGAGTCACCATAAATGTTTTAACTTAATATAAAGGAATAATGCAATATTATATTTACAATGAAAAATATTGAAATATAGCAAATGGGAAAAAATATTGTTGTTAAGTAAAAAACAATTAATATTCACTTAAATAAAATGAAGAATTAATAGCTGTGTGTTGACCTTTTCTCCTGCAGGTCACAAACAGCAAAAGAAAGGAAAAAAATAGCCCGAATTGGGGTTCCTTTTGTTCCCAGTCGTCTAACGCGTACACGAATTAATCACACGACCGGAAGATTAAAATCACTCATCACTGTCCGGAATTGATTTTACAGTTAAAATCACTCTTTCCCCCAACCAGCATTTAATGTTTCTGCGGGTGATACAACATCAACGCGGCACAACAAAGTAGTGACTCTGAAATTTAAAACTAGATAGCAGAACAGCATAGCATTACTTACTGAATATGCATTACACCAGGAGGTCGGCAACCTATGGCACGCGTGCCACATTTGGCACGCGGTACAATTTTCGGTGGCACTCTACACTACTCTCCAACTATGTCTATTTTTGAGTGGATGGAAGTTGATATTTTTGAAAAAGTGATTATTCAACTAACATCTTCAGAATTATGAAAAGCAACATTTAAGATTAAGATTACGATAAAGTCTTAAAGATAATTTTAACGGTAAATCGATGGCTATTTTAAACTGTTGGATGTCATTGCTGGGGATATTTAATTGTTTGAAGAGAAAATTGCATGTACTTTGTTTTTCGCAATGGGTTTTACATATTTAAGCGAGCCAATCTTTTCTCAGATGAAAAAAATATTTCGAGTCTGCAAAGAAGTTGTTTAACAATTGAATGTTCAGAATCGAGACAAACTAAGAGTCACAAATTATACCCCAAATATTGCGTTATGAAGTAGAGTGGTGCAGGAACAAGAGTTTTCCCATTAAGATTCATGTTTTTTTATTTAACTATATTGAAGAGGAATACATTGTTTATTTTTATGTTAATAAATATCTTTAAATGATGCAAAAATAATATACAATAAAACTCTAAACCTCTATTCTTGACATTTCTATATGTATTGCCTCGGGAATCGAATTGTTTCAAATAGTTTGTACAATGTGGTACGCTGAATCATATTGGTAGAAAGGATTGGCCCGCCACAGACACAAGGCTGCCAATCCCTGTATTACACGGAGAGTCTGAGGTATTCTTAATCAATCATGACTAGAGAAGACAGTGCCGTGTTCCTTTCACGTTAATGGAATAGGTTCCAAACGTTCCTATTGGACAGTGATTCTCAACAACAGCGCCGCGGCACTTTTGAGTGCCGGCAAATTCTTGAAATATGCCGCCAAATGTTTTTAAAATTAATAATTATACTCTGAGAAAAAATTCCGGAGCCAAATCGTTCGACCTTTTTATAGAAATAATCTCTTCAAAAACTTGTTATTGACCATTCGACAACATTAGCGGAGAGAGTTATTCATTACTTACCAAATTTAGATGTAACAAAATTTGATTGGATTCGTAATCCATTTGCGATAACGGATACCTCTGTATATAAATTAATTTTAAATGAAGAGGAAGAACTAATTTCGAAATGTAATAATCGAGATTTAATTTCAAAACATTCGAAAGAGTCAGTTGATCTATTTTGGATTAAAATTAGAGGTGATAATTTCATGATAGCCAAAAAAATCTTTAAAAATAATGTTGCAGTTTTCTACGTCATATTTGCGTGAATTCAGATTTTCTGCATTAACAAATATAAAAAGGAAAGAAAAAGCGGACACATTTAAATTTAAATGACGAAATGAGAATGGCGTTATCCTTTTTATGATTAAATATAAACGAAATGATGAAAAATCATCCAGCTCATATTTCGCATTAAGGTATCCGATTATTTGCGACAACTTTAAAAAAAAAATGAAGATATGGGGATTTTTGTTGGTTTTTAGATTTGCTTAGTACATTTTAAGAAAAGTATGCTAAAATTAAGAAGAGAAAAATAAGTTATTATTAATAAAATGGGAAAAAAACTGGTCAAAATTTACAAAAAACATAAACACGGTCCATTCTGTACCAAAAGTTTATGGACAAATTTTTAATTTTTCAATTCTGATGTGTTGCTATGTTATTCATTTTTGAAATGACCTTTAGGATAAGAGATATTTTAATTTTTACAAACAATAGAGCACTTTATCTTAGTTATAATACGAAATTACTTAAGAAAAACAGTGATTATATTACAATAAGGGACTGTAAATTTTGTAATAAAACAGTGATTGATAAATCTGAAGGTTAAAACACTTCTACTATTATACAGAACATACACAAAAAATTCACAGGTAATTATTTTCAAAACTTTTTTAGCAATCGCTGGCTTCCGTTTGAGCATTTAAAAAAAACACAGATTTCGAGTCAAACGCGTTTTAAAGTATGACATCTTGATTAAAGTAATGGCATCTGCTTTTACTAAAGCACTTGCAGTTTTTGTTCTAGTGAACGGAAAATAATAAATTTGATATTTTTACAAAGCTAATAAGATGGCTCATAAAATAAAATTATAAAAAATTGTCAATTTTTGGCAAGATTTACAATATTTTAGGGTAGTCGGATACCTTAAATGTATTCTTATAATTAATTTGTAATTAAATACTCACTAAACATTTTTTTGTCTTTGTCGCGCCTATTTTATTTAAAATTGAAAATTATCATCATAAACTATTTTACATAGTACATTATAAATAAATAAACTTCTTTTAAACTTATTTTATTGTTAGTGTGCCGGAAAATTTTGAAATTGTTAAAAGTTTACTGCAACAACAACAGCAACAACAAAGGGAAAAGTATAATTGCTATTGGGAATGTAAATAAATTGTATTTTTATCAGGGCAAACAGTTTTTTCTGTGCATCGTTCGGAAGATCGATCGGTGGCGAAAAGACTTACCTCCTTACGAAGAGGGTATGAGGCGACTCTCTGTGCTGTAAATTCCAAAATGTCGTGGTCGTGTAATACATGCACGGAGAGGTCTCCGGACCCGTAAGTGAGGAATTCAAATCACTCTGTCTCCAATCAACAGCCAAGATCACCATGGGTGATCCGCTATCATCAACATGCACAAAAACAGTATAGTTTTTACAAAATTTCTAAATATTTTATCTGATATCAAGATAATGCTTAAAAAAAACTATTCTTTTTTGTTCTCTGAATAAAATTAGCTTAACATTTTTCTTTGTATTTTCAGAGTAAAGAAAATGATATAGGGATCCAAGTTTTCTTGGATGCAGTTGTAGATGAAATTACACAAGGGAAAGCAAAGAAAAAGAAAGACGAAGACGTATCCCAAATGGAACCGCTGACCCCTTACATCCGCAGCCAATGTCAATTGTGTCCAGAGAAAGGTCAAACCATAGCATGGTTTACAGGAACAAGTGAGTAAAAATTCAAAACATCATATATTTCTAATGTATCAAAAATAGTTTTCTTCTGTATTACAGTACAAATAGAACACAGGGTTTAATATTGAGGAAACATATTGTAGAAAGTCGGGATAGGTGTGAAAATGTTGTAATTATTAACCTAGTAACTTATAATATTGCCAAATTGTTATAGATAATAGTGATGAAGCATTTTTATAAGGGCTTACTTATATATTTTTTTTAAAAAAGCAAATGCAGCTATGTTTCATGATATATCCCTTTTGGAAGCAAATGTTTTCGTCCATCGTCACTTAAAGAACGAGTGTAATTTAGTTTCTTTCTCTGAGAGAAAAAATGAGCATATTGTGGAAATTGAAGAATAAATCTTTAAGGGGACGTAGTACCATTTAGATGAAAATTTTTGCTTTAATGAATTTTTTGGCAAACTGTTTTCCTCGTAACCTATGTAAATGTTTTTTCAAATGGGGTTACGGATAGGTATTTTTTCCACTGCATATTTAGTACATGCTCCAGGAACTGGTACCTCTTTAAAGTGCGGCACCATATAGGTGGTTACAAATCGCCGCAATATAATTTTGCAAAGAGTTTCCTCCCCATACGGAGGAAGTATTTTATTGAAAATTTGATCAATATATATATAATATATATATATGCCATTAATTTTTAGAATTGTTCACTTACAAGTATCATTTCAGAAGATTTTGTGTCATTTTTCAAAACTCTTTTGTACACTTAGGAGAAATTTTTTTTTTTGTAATTTTCTTTCCTTTAATAATTATTTTCCAAACCTAATGGAAGCTTTTTCTTTCTTGCCTTTTTTTCAGTCGTTCTTCAAATTGACAACAGTTATAGTTGGATGAGTTCTAAGGACATCACGTTCAAGATCACTGTTGAACCACCGACGAACGGAGAAAAAAATCACGCCAATGGAATGCAACACACGACGAAGGCGGCATAAATCGAATAGAATAAATAAAAATCATATATATTTATTCTATTAATTAGGGAAGTTTGATTACAAAACATACCGATTGGGTACTAGGTTCGAGGTAATGGTATATAACATCAGAAATATATACAAAGGCAGAATGTGATTTTACAGTTCTGGAACATTGAATTAGATCCGAATGAAAAAGAAGTTGTACAGAAGCGTTTGAAAACTTTCATTGTAAAGTAGATGAAACACTGTGTGTTTTGTATTGCATGCATTTATTTATTAATGCTAATAATTTATGCAAAGTGTATTATAGGTTGATGGAAATGTTGCTTGTCAATAAATAATTTTCATGTTATTTCTTCAGACTGTTTCTTTTAACTAGAAAACAAAATAACAAGGAAATATACCTTTTATTTTGTAATAACACGTATGGAATTTTGTAAAGCGAATTTAAAACGTCCTGTAAAGAGTAGCATTTTATTTTTGTGAATTTTAATAATCTGAACGTACGAAAGATATTTTTAAAAATAATCGATTTTACAAGAATATTAAATGTAATAGAACTTATCAGCAAAATGATACTATCTCTCTCTCTCTATTTCTAAATAAATTTTAATCTAAAAATGTACCTTTGATAAGAAAAATTATTATAAATACTTATACCACAGTTTTAAATATATCAAATACAAGTTAGTTTGGGGGTCCAAAACGTATAACCACAATATTAGATATTCATCATCAGAAACACTGGAACAACTAGCGATCATAAGTATTGATAAGTAACCTATTCGCTTATAACGAAGATTTATTTTACCATTTGGCCACACTCCAGACCCTTCTTACCATATGTGTTAAATTATGCAATATTTGTTTCTTAAAAATAAGTTTCGACAAAATAAATCATCAAGCATTAAGAATGCCAAAGAATTTGATAAATAGAACATAATTATTTTTTGATATAACTTTTACTTTTTCATTTAAAATCAAGAGATTCAATTAATAAATATTCAAAAATATAGTAATTAATTAATGGATGTATTATAACACATTTTACGTAAAAAAAGTAAGAAAATGAAATCTCTGGAAAATATACATTCTGTAGTTTATTAGAATGCGATTGGTAATGATAATTATACATCTTTGAAATGTGTCTTTCTACAAGTAACAGTAAACGGAACTGTATTTACCTCAAGTGTAAGGTAACATTTTAATAATTATTTAAAAATGGCCTTTAAAATAGAGGATGCTTTCAATATAGATGGAGGTAGAATGTTAAATCTTTCCTTAAACAATAAATCTACATAAAAAAAATTTAATTTAATATTCTCAAATGGAGACTTGGGAAGTAATATTGGGCATGTTAAATTAGGGAAATGAGGAGAAAATAATGTAGATTTTTAAAAGAAATTATTAGTTTAAAATTAATGTACAATATTTATTTGATTACAAATAATGATAAAACAACACAAGAAAATTAACTAACTTGAGTTAAATGAGTGTGATTGTAGCACAATATCAAGTAAATCTTTTAATAATTGGTAGAATAATGTCTTTTAAGTAAATAAAAAAATATCAAAATTTGGATAAATGGTTCTCTTTTCTCATAAGATTATTTATATTTTTTATTTCACCTTCTTTCTAAAAAATTCTGAGGTATAAATGGTGAAAATAGAAGGAAAACACATTATTAAGCAAAAAGGAAATCCAAACTGCAAGTTTTTTACTGTATAATTTCAATATAGATGTATTAGAAAAATATTCTGTATTTCTTAAGGTAAATAACACTTTGAGAATGAGAGTAATATGACAACACATTGCAGCAATTGAATTTCGTAAAAATGTCACTTTTGGGGGGAAATATTTAATAATTCAAAAGTGATATCTCTTGTTGAAAAGTTTTAATTAAATTTTAAAATGTGTTAGTAAAATTATGCGAGGTTTAAGATTAAGCAAGAGATAAATCTGTCATTTACTGTTGACACATTTTCTAATATTAAAATAATTTAATATTTTCCTAAGATTAGTAAAATGTTATTTTTTTAACTCATTTTTTTCTCTAATAAGATAATGGATTAACAAATTGTCAAATCTAGTTATTAACATAATTCATCTAGTTATTTTCTTTAACAGAGTCATTTGAAAAGGTGTGTGTGTGTGAATTATTTTTTTTACTATGCTTTTATTAACTCGCTTTCTTGTCTGTCCGGGTGGAATTTTGTAATTGATTTTAAACTAACTTCCCGATGAGCTACAAACTTGAAATTTGGTCCATAGCTTAGAAGTGGATGACAATGCATGAAAATATGAAAAAAGAAGTTCTTGTCTTGAAACCGAGCCCCGATTTCGGCAATCATCCCCATAACTCCGTAATTTACACAAAATTACTGGAACGAAGGCCACCTGTCGATAGCACGGGTCGAGTACCATATCTACGTAAACAATTTCGTGGCTCTGGGTCAAAGAGGGGCTTCCAGGTTACCATTTTTTTTTATAAACTCGCTTTCTTGTATGTGTGTCCGGGTGGAATGTTGTAATTGATTTTAAACTAACTTCCCGATGAGCTACAGACTTGAACTTTGGACTATAGCTCAGAAGTGGATGACAATGCATGAAAATGTTTATAAAACATGGTACATAAACAATTATTAAAAAATTATTTATAATAAAATTGATCAGTGACCGATTGACATATTCAGAAAATAGACTACAAACGTATTATAATGAAGTTAATTGGTAAAATTATATTGCAATCTGTATTACTTAAAGACATCTAAATTGAAATTTATTCGACAACGTAAATTGAAATAAAAATAGAACTATTATTAATTTAAATGTAAACTTTTTAATGATGTTCAGTGAAAAAATATTTTATTTAAACATCTCCACAAAGAATGCAAGTTGAGTATTTTCTCGAATAAAATAAATATCACACTGTTTAAACAAATAGATAAACATTTTATTTTTACAACACACAAGTACATCTAAAAATTGAACAACAGAATTTTTTAACAGCATGCGAGTTTCAAACATTGAATTAACAAAATATATACTTGAAACTTAACTCAGCGTAACAAAATATCGATTTCTATTTTAAGTTGAATAAAATTTCCATACTTGAGGTGTTTAAAATAAAGAATTTGTTTAATGTAAAACAAAATATATATATATAATATTTATAAAAAAGGATTTTTAAATGCTTTTAACGATGCAGTGATTATTTTGATATTATACGGAACCGGAATTGCACAAATAAATATACACAGATAAAAAAAATGGAGGTTAAGTACGTATATCCCCCCATACCACTATTATATTTCCTAAGTAAATATAATTACTAAGTTATGATATGCTTTTATAAAATGGAATGTAAAACAATGAAATTTTGAATTCCCATTATCTTGTGAGAATTGTTTTGCAGTAGCTGAGGGGGGTTTGCCAACAATACATCATCAACATTTGTAATCAGTGAGCCGCGATACAAGAATTTCCATTTTCTGTGTTAATTGGATTTGGTAAATCGGCATCTTTGACAGAACAAAGGGAAACATAGGCTCTATAAAGAATCTGTTTACTTCTGAGAAGACTGTAACTGTTGTCAAATACTAAAGAATCTGAAAAGAAAATGTAAATTATATAGATTGTATTCGTTCTATTTAAGCATATTAGTTAGGAACTAGGATTACCATCTAATCCATAGAGAAACGTTTTTGATGCTTAAAAATATTTAAAAAACTAACAATAGGAAACATAACAATACAACATGTAGCAATATTATTTAACTAGTAAACAAGTAATATAACAAAATTTTTTAAAGTCAATTGCTACTTTGAATGGATGAATAGAAAATACTTTATTAAAGATTGAAAATTTGAACAAGATTATATATATAGGGAGAGCGTGAACTAATAGTAGGAATTGAAAAAAGCATGATTTGTCTGCATTGTTGTAACAATGTAAACCCGGTTTGGCTGAAAAACCAGTTTTCGACGCCAACTTTTGTCATCGTTTTAACAGTTACATTGTTACAACCAATGGAGACAAATCTAAGTTGGCCTGGAAAACCAGTAATTAATTAAATTTATTAACCGGTAATTAATGAATTAACATTTGGAAAAAACTGTATTAACAACAAGTGTGATCCACTACAAGTTTAAAAAAATGTATTTGTACTTGATTGGATGAAGAGAAAGTGTTTTATTAACGATTGAAATTTGAACAAGATGGATATATATATATATCTATATATATATATATATATATATATATATATTGGGAGAGAGTGAGTTATAATAGCAGGAATTGAAAAACTAACAATAGGAAATATAACAATATTATTTAAAAACACAATACAGTTGTTATAAAACAATAATATAACTATCATAAATCATAATATATAATTTCAATGAAATATAACAATATATAATTGCCATAAAACATAATAGAATTTAAAAACTGAAAAATGTGATTGTTATATAAAATACAAGAGTATAGAATTTTTATAAAACATATATAATTTTAAAACATATGATTTATATCAATAGAGAAAAGAAAATGTATTAATGTATCAAATCATATCTTAGTTAAAAAGAATACGTTTAGTTATGAACACATATCTTCCTAGAAAGAAGGAATTAACTGAAAAATCATAATCTATAACTGTTTTCAAGGATTAATACTGCCCAATATTTATCGAAAAAATACACAGTGTACATTGACAAGTAAAGGTTTATGGAAAATATACAAAGATAAGTAATTAAGCTAGTAGTTTATGCGTTGAAAAAATCTTGTTATCCACTTGGGTATATTGATGTTTTACTGTGGTGTTGAGGAATTATATATTTATATATATACATATATATTCAATTTTAAAACCTATGTTTTCGTTGTAAGTAATACCTTAACTATGTAACTCTTAGGCATTCAAACGATTAACAGGCACTGGAGTCAAAACAATCACGACTTCTTAGATTCCTATTGTAGGCAATACAACCTGAAAACTATTAAAAGGGTTGTTTTTCAAGTTATAACACTACTATTATTATAACAATGAATATAAAGTGAAGAGATCCACAGTCTAAGGACTTCATTTATGATTTTAGAATAAAATGAAACTTCGGAAAGAAACTTTTTCTGTTGAATAAAACTCCTTTTCGACATTAAGGTCTGATACCCTTTTCCAAATCATCCTAGGCAGATTTCCAAAAAGGAGATATCACTAAGTCTAGAGACATTTGGAATGAGAAAGAAATGGAGTACATATAGAAGCACGGTGCCCAAGAAACCCTAACCAGCTAAGGGAAAGCATGTAACCTGTGGATGGAAAGTCCAGTCGCTTACCGCCGTATTCACCGTTCACTGGACGGGGATACGAAATCTAAAATTAGGTAAGTAACCGAAGTTAAGTGAAAGTAAACTGCCGGTTAAAATTTCATTTTACCACTATTTTTTTTAACTCCGGTTACTCAAATACGAATTCGCAACCACATTGGTCAAAACAGACTCCATAACTGCGCTTAATGCACAAGCGGAGTTATATCCAACCGCGTTTTGAACCCGGTCATTGGTCGAGGTAAGATCGTTCAAACATGGGTGATGGCTGGAAAACTGAAGATCACTATCCGAAAATATAGACCTCCATAGTATGCGAGTCCTGAATTCCGGTAATGAAGGTAGTAAGTCAAGCCCTGATACCCAAGGTATGTCACTGACTTCAATGTTCATTATGGTATAGAGCGGGGGTCGACAACCTGTGGTACGCGGTATAATTCTCAACGGTATTCTGTACTACTCTACATATTTGTCAATTTTTGAGGGATGGACGTTGATCAATTTGTAATGGACCGTATTTGATAAACATCATCAGAATTATGAACATTTACGAAAATATGAAAAAATATGAAAGACAACTCTAAAGATAAATTTACAGCTGTTTTGTAAATTATTGAAAATCATTGCTGGAGAAATTTAATTGTTGGAAGAGAGAAAATTACATGTACTCTGATTTCCGCTTTTGGTTCTACCTATCTGAGTAAAAATTCTTTCCTTATATGAAAAATATTTCAAGTCTGTAAAGAAATTGCTTAACAACTGAATGCTCAGAACTGTGTCAAATTGAAAGTCACACCTTGAATTTTGCGTAATGAAAGTAGAGTGATGGAAGCATTAAAACTTTTATTTATCTTTTCATTTAACTATAATGAGAAGGGAAATACTTATATATTTCATAAAGTTTGTTTCTTATTTTTATATAAATATGTTTAAAAATACAAAATACAGTCGACTCAATAATTCGAAGTTGAAGGGACCAATGAAAAACTTCGAATTATCAAGTTGGAAAAAACTCCCAAAATACACGAAGAGAACTCTTTTTTCTAACACATTTAAATTAGAAACTATGTAGTAAAACAACAATTGTGTATGTGTGTACATACGTATAAATTTATTATAAAGTATTTTTATTTTAAAGAGTACATATTGTGTGTGTGTACAGTATCAATATTAAACAGAAGTTATAAAAGTCCTGTATTAAAAGAATACATACTGTACATAATTATATTTTTTTTTTACGAAAAAATCTGTTATCTTTTTTTGTTTGTTTTATGGCATTCAATTTAACTTTGTCAATAGATTTTTCTAAAATAAATGGAGCTTGAAAAACATCCGCTTCAACATGATTTTGAAGGAAAAAATTGAGTAGCTTTTTTAGTAACACTTTAGTTTCTGTCAGAATTATCGGAGTCAACTCCAGTGGTCATCAAAGGGGCTACTTTACAGGGGAGACAAGCAGAGACAATACAACACAAAACATGTAAAAGTTCCAACCACATAGTTTGCTACAGGACTCTACACGACAGTGAGTGTTTAAGTAGTCGAGAGTTTTATTAGATCACTTCGAATTATCACGAATTGTATTCAGGCCAACCACGGATTTTACTTCGAAATATTGAGTGTAACAAAACGTATCGTTTTAGTTCAAAATATCAAGAGTTTTTCTAAGGAGTGAGCATAAACTTCGAATTAGCGAAAGGTTCGTATTATGAATTAGCGAGAGTCGACAGTATTTGTACAATTTTAATTTTTTATAAATTTTTTGTTGAAGAAATAGTTATATTGTATGCTGTTTATTTTTATGAATACCTTTAAATGATGCAAAATTAATAAATAATAAAACTGTAAATCTGTATTATTGACCTCTATTCTCTAACTCTGCACGCATTATTAAGGGAATAGAATTGTTTCAAAAATGTCCTTCTGTGTGGCACGCTGAATCCTATTAATAGATTGATTTGGCACGCTAACAACTAAAAGGTTGCCGATCCCTGGTACAGAGTGCCGGCCGAAACTTGTACAGGAGCTAGGTCCACCCTCGTACGTATATATCAATGGAACATATAGCATTTAACATTAGCTAAAATCAAAAATTCGATGCACTTACATTTACCCGTTTTTTCCGCAAAATGGCAGCCTCTTTCTACCCCGAAATCACTTTTCACCAAGGAGGTATGAACAACGGTTTCGGGGGTCGAACCCTCCGAATACAGAAGACAGACTTTAATATCACAGTTATTGCATTCGATTTCCCACCCTACTGTGGAACCGGGAAGCTCCACTTTGAGGGGAATATTGTGTTTAGATCGGCGACCCACAACGACTTTACAGACGTCATCATCGTCTGCGTTCAATTTGTTCAGATTCTTGAGGTACATGCTTTTCGGGATGGGATTAAATACTCGTACCTGTTAAAAGAAATATAATATTTTAACATTTGGAAATTTGGAGTAATGGGTTTTTATTTTAAATGTATATTTTAACAAATACAACACTAAACAAAGTTTTTACATTCATAACTTTTCCTTAATACTCATAAAATTTAGTTTATACAGTAATACCCCGAACTTATGCGTTATATGGGACTGAGTGAAAACCGCGTAAGTCGGGGTAGGATTTTGAATATAAATACAGTAGAACGTTGTTTATCCGAATCAATTGGGACCGGACATCGTTCGGATAACCGAAAACCGAATGCGACCCATGCAGTATATGAAACAGGACACTATACGAATACTGAAAATCCTCACACGCGGGAAACATACTCGAAGCAAAATAGGTGCAAAATGTCGCAATTTCAACTTTATTGTGGAAAATAATCAGTTATTTTTCACTGTACTATTGTACACCTTCGTTTTTTCGTTGAAAGGTCTCTGATTCTCTTGAGCAGCAGTAGTTGAGAAGGACCAGCACACGGATTGTTGCTGTTCGTACTACTCCATAGCTGTCTGTAACGCAGAAAACACGTCAACATTTGATGGACCCTTGCTACTTTCATTGTTGTTGTGTGTTCCCGTCTTCATCATCCGTTTCATCTTCGACAGGGTCGGATTCTTCTTGCAAGGAAGTCACAATATCGTCATCATATAGCATTTGAAATCCACAGTCATCTGCATCGTATGCCATCCTGGTTTCTACCTCTTCTTCATCGCATTCTTGAAATCCTAGGATTGATTGAACAAAGTCGGTAATCTCCTGCCTGTAGCCTTCATTGAAGTCTTTTTCGCCCTCTAAATCTGGCCACAGATTATTCCATGTATTTTTTCACCAAATCACACAACTAAAATTTCCCAAATCTCCCTCACCTTGGATTTTCCCGTCACTTTTGGCCTCACACGAAACAACTGTTGAGCATTGCACTGTTCGAAAACGTATTTATATACAGTACATGTAGTTGACAAAAAATTCACTGGTCCGGATATTTGACGCTCCGAATAGTAAACTTTCGGATAAACGACATTCTACTGTACATGTAAATTATTTTTATTTAGGGCCGGAGACAAAAGAAAATAATAATATAGAAAAAATGCTTAATAAAATCTTAGATAACACAAATACAAAATCGCAAATCGAAGTTATTTTGATGTAGAAAGTTTCATAAAATCGAATAAAGTAGTCTATCCGATCAAAGATTTTTTTTCTCCCACAAAATTTCCTCGTAGCATGTTAATAATTTTTTTATTCCTTGTTTTATTGAGAAAAAAAAGCTCTTCGTTGGAGTCCATATTTTCCAAAATTGGTAACCCTTTTTTAATTAAAAACTGAGGCTTTCTATCAAATTCCCAACCATTATTCGATCTTCTGACTGAATGGGGTCTAAAGACAAGTTCTTCAATGTCTTGCATTTCAAAAAGCTCATCCTGTTGCCAGCTCCCGATTGTAGGAATTCAGCAGTTCTTGAACATCATCGCTATCCACTTCTAAATTAATTTACCTGGCAAGATCAACAACATCTTCAGTTATATTACCAATTTCACCAATAACCCCCCCCCCCCAAATTAAAGAAGAATCGATGAGATTTGAAAACAGCTTAACTCCGAATTTTCGCGTAAATCGGGGGAGCATAAGTCGGGGTATTACTGTTCACAAGTTCAACATGAAAACATTTAGTTTCTTTATCATTTCAAAATTATGCGAAAAGAAACTTATTTGAATAATGCGAGAAGTAAATTTAATGTAAATTATTAAAAGAAATCACTAATTCAGAACATTTTTAAATGAAAATTTCTTGCTAGTAATTTAATAATTTTGATACTAAAATACAATAATTTACAAAAGATTTTGTTTTCTTAATAGATAAAAACATAAACTGTATTAATTCTTTAATCCTCAAATAATTTCAATTTTTTTTTTTTTTTTTTGTCAAGAAACAGAGTAACAAGTAATGGAAAATTTACACATTTATAATACCTCGAATCGGTATGTATCATTTTTTCATTTTATAATTTTGTCAAGTCATTTTTTTTTCAATTTATTGTATACTAATGTTATCCTGAGATGATTTTCTTTACCAAAGAAAATAAAAGTATACTTTGCGCATACCCATTTAAAATGAGAATTACAATTTTTATTTCTGAGAAAAGTGGCATTTATTTTATTTTATTTTATTTTTTGCTGATAATAAATTCATGCTTAAACATATTTTCAAAGGCATGGATGTTTGTGTTGTAATCCTTTCTTCTGTCTGTGTTGTTTACCCCCGTGTTATACGTTCGGTGGTGCACGGGGTTTATAAATGTTTAAAAAAAAAAAACATATTTTCAAAACGAATATGTGTGTGGTATTCATATTTCAATCAATTTTTTAAAAATGTTTGTACAGTTTTTCAAAGAAACATTTAAATGTGTGGTATTTTTAGATGTTGAACAACAACTAAATGTATAACAATTCACGAAAAGACTAAGATTATGCAAACAACGCAACATAAGAAAGCATTATTTCTTTCCCCATATGAGCTGCATATTCTCAACTAAGTCTTTGCAGTTTCAAAACTGGAGTTCCCGAATAGGAGAGCCATTTCATGGCGGACCTCACTACTAAATTTGGACTTTTGAATTAATTTTAATGCAAGCTTTCGTCAGATGCTAAATATTACAAAGGGCCAAACTGATACTCAAGGGATCTTTTACATGCCACATAATCATATGACATACGTGCCTACGATTTTCGCATCCAGAAAATCTATCGACTCCAGACGGGTTCGAACCCGCAACATTGAGCTTGCGAAGCTCGCGCGCTGCCTCAAATCCACCGAGCCAACGAGTAAGTATTATTTAAGAATATCAAGAAACGAAATATAAGGGAAATGTGGGAAATCTGAGGGATGTCATTGTAATTAAAATGTCTGCACGCATGGACCGAAGCATCCACGGACAAGCGTCCAGTTTTGGCACCAATTTGCAGCATGCGCAGGACACTCTTGATATTCCTAATCGATGTGTTAACCTTGAATTTTCTAATCAATGTTATAATATTTTTTATAATTCTTTTTTATTCATAAAACGAGGTCCCGGAAGGAAATGGGATGTTAACAATTTTTTTTAAATCGATACACGGTTTTTTATTGGATTGTTTTGTTCATAACAGAAATTCTTAAGTAATGCTAATGAAGTCTTTTTATATCGTAACTGATAATTCTTAAATTTAGCATATTATAAAGAAAATAATTTTACCAAAGAAGGGCAGTTTGGATTTCCATCTGGATCTGTTCGAGTACCCCCATAGATAACAGGTAAGATATCAGTGTCGATATGTTCTTGTAGATCATCCTTCCAGCCATCTACATAACAATATATATTTGAATTTCTCTTTTATTCATTGTGTAATCCTTAATTTAACAGATAAAATAAACAAATGAATTCTAAAATGGCACAAAGACTACAGTGTATTCATGCTTTTTTTAAAACAATCACAAAACAGATTTTTAAAAGACCGCATAATTTAATTAATTGAGGTTTTAAAAACGTAGCTTTTATATTAAAACATGGAATTAGAGTTTAAGAAACCTAATAAAACTAAATTACTATTAATTAGAATTTAATAAAGTAGAATTCTAGAAATTGACTACTAAAAAGTTTTAAGTGCTTTTTAAAAATTAAGCCAAAAAAATAATTAATTTTCTTATTATAATTTTAGACCACGTCATTTCGAATTAGTTTTAAAGATATACAGATGCAGGATTTAAACAGTTATAAAATAGTATACACAAAATTTACAAAAAAAATTCCACTAGTAAAATGTATGTCATACAATTTTTCGTATAAATAAAATTACATCCATATCATCATTAAGATTGTTTCAGTAGAAAAGTATTTTACAAAATTTAACTTCTAGACCAGGTGTAGGCAACCTATTGCATGAGTGCCGTTGCAATTCTCAGTGGCACTATGCACTACTCTACAAATTTTTTAGTTTTTGAGTTGATAATTTTTTTTAATGGAATGTTTGGACTATCAACTTCAGAATTATGGAAAGCAACGATTACGAAATAATCTGAAAGACTTTAACTCTAACGATTAATCAACGGCCATTTAAAATTATTGGAGTCATCGATGGAGAGATTTAATTGTTTGTAAAAAATTGAATATACTCTGCTTTCCGCTTTTGGTTCTACATATGTATGTGAACAAGTTTGAAAAATATTTTAAAGTTCGCAAAAAAGTTGTTTAATTATGGAATGTTCAGAATCGTGTCAATTTGAAAGTCACAAGTTGCACCTCTGATATTGAGTTATGAAGTAGAGCTGTGCAGAGAGAGAGAGAGGGGAGGTATGCGTAAAAATATTTAACTATATTAAAGAAATTCTTTTATGGTATGTTGTTTATTTCTTAAAATAAATATGTTTAAAGGACACATAATACATACTTAAAGTACAATTATAATTTTTCATTTATATATAGAAGAAATAGTTATACATTATATTGCTTATTTTTATGTTAATAAATATCTTTAAATGATGCAAAATTAAAATATAATAAAACTATAAATCTATATTCTTGATCACTACTTCTTCTAGCTCTGCAAGCATTATTGGAGGATTCGCATTGTGTGTGTGTGTGTGTTTCAAATATTTCTTACAGCGTGGCACCCTGAATCCTATTGGTAGATTGGTTTGGCACGCCACAGCTACAAGGTTGCCGACCCCTGTTCTATCCGATTATCAGATGACAAAGTTTACCTTGATTTCTTTAACTAACTCATTTGAAAAAAAACGAAAAGTTTTCTTGAAACTAAACTATAATCCAGTGGTCTTCAAACTGTGTTCCACGGAACCCTGGGGTTCCACTGGTCACAATAACAATTTTAATGAAAATTATAGATTTGCTTGAAAAATTGATTCACTTTTTCTGTGAAATTTGTGTAACCACAAGTTTCTGAAACTCATCCCACTCATTAAAACTGAAAATGTTATTTACACATACTATATAACTTTATTTTGTAATACTTTTTAAACTTTTATTGCAATATAATGAAATAATATTAAAACGTTTTTTCTTTATGTGTGTCACCTACTAGAATAGGAATATTCTATAGTCTACTATCCCAGGTTCCACGGAAAAAGTTTGCATTTGTTAGTGCAATGTTTTGTATAACTAAATAGTTTTCTAATGGATTCATTTACATTTGTAGAAGAAACAGCTATAATTAAAGAGGGGACAACTTATCGACATATGAACAGATTCGATGTTTAAATCTAAATTGATCCAAGAACAGCTCCTAAATGTTAAATTACAAATTCAGACGAAATATACGGGATTTTTCGCACAGATATAAACATTATACTACAATTAAGAACAATAAATTTAAGTGAAGAATATTTCTCAACTCTAGTGGCTACTAGAGAAGAATATATAAAAACAAATTAATTGCAAAATACAAAATGGGCTGCAGATAATTTCTATTGGCCTAGATTTCGTGTAAAAAAATAGGAGTACATATCCCAGTTACTAAATGCAATGCATAGGAAGATGACAATTGGATCACAAATTAATAATATTAATGTGTGAGTAAATTTCCTTAATTTTATGTTAAAAAGATTTTAATAGAAAAATACACTATTTTTAAAAATTGTTTTACCATAAAGTACTTATAACATATAATCTACTTTAAATATTATTTGAAGAATTATTCTTCTTAGCGGGAGGGGAATGGGGCTCTCCAAAAACATCTTGTAGTTCTAAGGGTTCCGTGAGTGGAAAAAGTTTGCAAACCACTGCTATAATCTATTCATAAGATTGCTCTTGATAATGAGAAAGTCTCAAGTTCCTTGTCCTTATTCAATTTATACGTTATTTTAGTAAAAATAAAACAACAATAAAAAAAATCCCTTATATTTTGATTTTAAGCAGTTAATACTCACTATATCCATATATTTTGAGCTTCTTTACAGTGTCATCAGACAACAATGATTTAACCATATTAAACAGGCAATAGAAGAAAGATGGAGCTGAAAAGGAATTTACTTTTTTAAAAACATGAAGAAAAGAGCATTTTATAATTTCGCTTAGGCTTTCTAACTTTTCAAAATTCTTGAGTATAAGAATCTGTTTTATTATAAAAAGAATAAAATAATTTAAATTAAATACCTCTTTTTATTGTCATATTTTCTATTTTATTTAAAATTTGTAATCATACTACATAAATGAGTTATAAAAGAATCATTTAGATTTAAAATGATATTGAATGTATAACTGTTAAAATAAGTAGTAAGCAGTAAATATATATTCCATTCAAAGAACTTTAATTTATTGCTGCATTTTTAAAAATAAGTATATCATATAATAATGCAGATAATAAATTAAAAAATGAAAATGAACACATTGTTTGAATGTCAAACAAATGACCAATTCACTTGGTTTAATAACTAAATAAAATGATGAATAAATAATAATTTATTGATATTGTTAATCTCATGTTGTAAAGAAAATCCCATTATTTTTAATCGTTTAAAAAATATAAAAATATCTTTCATAATTTATTAATCTCAATTTGTCAGTGATATATGTATTGAAGACAAATAAAATAATTCTTGTGCACCACAAGTATCCCACGGGCCTAACAGAAGTAAGTAAAACTATAAATAAATAAATAAAAAGAAAAAGTCAATAACAAAACAAAAGTTACAAAATAATGAAATATTGTCATTGATATCGCCAATAAAAAAAGTAGTAACTCGCAAAACGAAAGGGAAAAAAATACAAATTACATATTCAGGTCAAAATAAGCAATTAAAATATGGCAACAATAACAGTATAATGCACTTAACACATGTTTATTTTAGGCACAAAAAAGGGTTGGAAAAAAATGGACTTTACATTAGTATTATCAATAAGAAATTTTAAAATTTCAACAATCTCTAATCTTTGAATTAATCAAACAGAATCAATTTTCATATAATTTAATATAATATTTATATTTTTTTGCCGTGCATTAGTAGAATTTAAGAAAAAAAAATTGCGTTTATATATAAAATCTTAAAAAATGTCCCTAAAAGGTCTCAATTCTCAGAATAGAAGAATTTATTAAAAAAAAATCTAGAAAGTTTCAGACATTTGGAATCAAGTACGTAGTATAAATAACATACCACTTAAAGGAAAGCTTCTGAATTTTTAAAAAAGCCCCTGGTTGCTTAATGCGTGAGGCTATAAATAATCCAAGTTGGAATGAGACCAAAAAACGTATAATGATGGCTCAACGCTTTATGTGCAATATCTATTCTTTCTCACATATTAAGAAATAGTTCTCTTTTGATATTTTAAAAATAAACAAGGCATTTTACTTAATAAGCTTAAAAATAAACATAACAAAACATATAATTTTATTTCCCAGGAATACTACCTCTAAATAGAGTTGAAATAGCTAGATATGTTATTGTAATTTTTTTTTCTAAGAGTCTTTTAAAGCTTTTAAAGCTTTTATTACTTACATGTATGTATGTATGTATGTATGTGTATGTATGTAATTTGTTCGGGTGGAATCTTGCAACTCAATTTTGAAGCTGATATCTTCCTCCCATTGAGCTGAAATTTTGTATACACGTTTAGTTTGGATGACAATGCATGTTTTGACCATTTATATTCCGATATTGCAATTAATTAAAAAGATATTAATTAAAAACGTTAAACTAGTTTTGGGCGCCAACTTGGATATATCTGCATTGTTGTAATAATTTTATTGTTACAACAATGACAAAAGTTGGCGTCGAAAATCGGTTTTCAGCCAAACTGGAATTTCATAACGTTGCGCTATTGACAGTATTAATTAACTTTGTCTAAAAAATAATTACATTTCTACAACGTATGCAATTTTTTTACAAATTTCTATCTATTTCCTTGGATTTAAATTCAAAACAAAAAAGTAGAGCTATTTTTTCAAGTAGATTGGTACATTGTATACCTTTCTCAACGCTGCCAAGTTAAACTGAGATGAAAGAAATTTACATTAAGTTAAACTGAGATTGAAGAAATTCTTTAAATAATTTATCTATCTTTAATCTATGAAACTCAGACAAAAAATAATTACAGAATCGGAAAGATCATTTTTTTAATGTATCTTACCCATCAAAAAGGAATCCGCTAGGAAAACAATAAGAGAAAAATATTATCTAGAAATGCAATATATTTTCGATTAAAAAAAATAATTTTACAATAAAATGAAGTAATTTTTTAAAGAAATTTTCTAATTTTAAGCCTACGAGTAATTTAAATATACCTCATTTTATCACCAGTAATCTAAACACACACTACGACATGTGTCCTTAAATTTAATTACAAATAGAATCTGTTAAATTTTATTTGAATTTAATTATTGATTTTTTCAAAATCAAGTTTCTAAAGATGATCTGAGCAATTAAAAAAAAATAGATTCTTACGTAGAAGATATTCAATGTCCAGCAAAAATTATCATTATTTGATAAAACTTTCTTTTTTGATTACAAAATGCGTTTTTAGTCTTAAGCATTTTATTGATTAATACAAATATTTAAACGCCTTTTGAAGTTTTTAATAAATAATTCAAATTTTCTTCTAATATGTTAGAGAAATACATCCCTTATCTTCAAAATATTTCAAATAAAATAATATATTCTTTAAGTTTTCAAAAATAGTCAAAATTTTAATTTAAACATTTAATAACTTTGTCACTTTATGAAGATAATCTCACTAAACCTTTTTTTTCGTGTGTTAGAACAATGTTAGGCCAAAATCTGCATGAAGATTGAAAAAATTGCTTAAAAATTACGGATTTTAAAAAAATTGTGTTTTTAGTCTAATACCATTTTGCGAGAATTAATTCAGCTAAACCAGGGATGGCGAACCAGCGTTCAATGAGTTGAACAGGCTGAGAAACCTGTCCAGCGATAACTAAAAAGTAAAAAATAAATTAAATGTAAAAAACTTTTTTAAGAACAAGCTTTTATTTAAACGCGCTAAAAAGAATAAAATAAACTTTTCCTTTAAAACTTTTTGTTACTATCAACTTATAACGTCATTACACAATTTATATGATATAAAGCTTGTCGCGAGATTTACCTGTGTAGATAAACAAGTAAAATAAATAACTTGACCTGATTGATTTTGGTTTTTAAAAATTCAAACTAAGTAAATATGAGTACTTAAATATTGCGACAAGCTTTTATATCATATAAATTGTGTAATGACGTTATAAGTTGATAGTAAAAAAAGTTTTAAAGGAAAAGTTTATTTTATTCTTTTTAGCGCGTTTAAATAAAAGCTTGTTCTTAAAAAAGTTTTTTTACATTTATTTATTTCATAAAATATATTGTTAAATATTGACATTTTTTTTATTGCAAAATTGCTATAGTTTGATTTTTGATCACCAAGAGATAATTTTAAACCCAAAATATACCTGTTTTAGTTTGGTTACACTATGCAAATACAGAAGCCAAAAGCGTACTTCTTCGAAATCTACGCATAGATTAATTGTTCATTGACGTCGCAGTTTGAAGTTACACTATAGCTTTTGGAGACGAACCTCAACTGACGACAAAGACATCTGAACTGGTATCTCTGAACACTCAAACCATTCTAAGAAGGAAATTTACAAGAGAGCAAACAATAGCATGAAAACTTTTTTCAAGAGATATAAATCTCATATCAAGTAGTAATATTGCAGTAAGTTCAACTCGATCAGTAATCGATCACGTCAATCACAGTAGTTGTAAACTTTGACCCAACTTTTAAATTGCTTAAATTCCAATGTTAAGATCTTTTTTTCAATGGGTACCGTTCAACGTGAATGTCTAAGGGAATGAGATTGCAGATGGTCTGTTCCGTGAGGGCAGCCATCAGGATTCTACACACGGTTGCTGCCTCACTTTTTCAGAAATCGCTACCTGGAACAAACAAGACATCAATTTCTTTTGGAGGCACCTTACAAGAGTAGTATGAATAAAACCGTCCTAGTGCTGCTTTCATTGGAACAAGCAGTAGGCATAGTCGAGTGCCTACTCGAGTATGCCTCGAGAGGGCCGAGTAGGCCGGTTAAGGTTTTGCAGTGGACATACTCAAGCTTAACGGTATGTAACGGGTCTTAAAGTTTACCCTCCTTATCCGAGTTGCAATGTGATCGAAGCCATTCCTGCCCACACCTTGACTTGTATAAGTTGCTATGAGAGCCAACTGCTCTCAAGTCCTGATGCAGTTCTTGAGTTCATGGCCTTGATCTTTTTTATAGATTAATTGATAAAAATAAAAAAAAAAATGAACTTCGACAAATACTACATGTCCATGTTTAATGAAGTATTTAAAAAGAAAAGAATATATACCTTAAAAAAGAAATTTCGTTCTAGATTGCAAAATAGCATCTGTGACTAACATGAAATCTGAAGCAATAGGTACAATTAAAGGATTCATTACCAATGTAGGTGAGTTGGAAGTATTTAGTTTGGGGAAGTATAGTAATAAATATTTCCTTATGCTATCCATATTTTCTATAATGAATCATGAAAGAAGAAAAATAAAAAAATATGATTATAAGAAAAAAATAAAGAACATAACTGTTACTTTCCCTTATGTATAATAACCCTGTATAATAAGAAAATGGGATATGTGGATTTTTAGGCATTCAAATGGTGCAAAATAAAGGAAAGTGCTGTTTTCATTAAGTTTTACCATCTCTTAGACCTCATAATTATAATTGCTTTCATCGTGTATAAGCGTGCTTATAAAGATACAAAGGAGCAAAAAAAAATATACGAGGGTGTGTCAAAAAGTAAAGGGACTTTTGCAATTTCCCTTTCCAACGTTGAGCAAAAGCTGAATGAGGGGTAGTCGGTAACACTTCTATACAACGTGTTACTCGTCTTTCCGTAGTCGTTGGGGTGCAGCAGACTGATCAACATGTCAGCCCCATTGTCGATTTGCACCAAGAAGGAAAGGAGGACAGTGATTCGCTTTTTGTTTGTGGGAAGTGTGAAACCTTTAGCAGCTATTCGTCGCATGCAAGCGCAGTATGTTGGCAGCTGTTTATCGCGAAGCAAGATCTACGAATGGATAGAGAGCTTCAAACAGGAGGAAGAAATTTGTTTATGTGTCTATGAAAGATTGGGCAGTCGTTCGATATCTAACATGGAGAGCCGTTGTTGTTGAAGGTATAGTAATGGAATGGATGGCTAGTATCCAATGCAGGTATCAGACCTTCCACAAACAAAGAGCGAATCGCTTCCCTTCTTTCCTCCTTGCTGCAGATCGGCAATGGAGCCTCTACGTTTAACGGTCTCCTACGTTCCAACGACTGCAAGGAAAGACGAGTGACACTTTATATGTCAGTGTTGCCAAATACTCTTTATTCTGCGATGGATACTAGCGCTGTTGCCAAACCTTGGAAAGAGAAATTGCAAAAGTCCTTATACTTTTTGACTTACCCTCGTATAAAGCTATATGAGTTCAGAATTAATTTTGTTGCGACTCTCTGCTCTTATGGGACGTTAAAAAATGAAAGACCATTCTTCGAAATTGAACTACAGCTGAAGTTCAAGAGAAAAGCAAATTGCGAAAATCCGACTGATGTTAAATATGATAATATAGATGGCCTGGCCATTTAGATTCAAACAAACCATTGTATAGATTTCTCTCGGATGAAAGGCTTAAAATGATCTGTACCATTGTGCCTTAAAGATAAAAAGTATCTATTTTATAAGATATCATTCATATCCTTAGGATAAAAATCAAAATGGTAAAATTCCAATTTTAATTTTCCTTTAATAAACCATAATATTGATTATTTACATGGTCTTTCTAGCATTCTTCCAAGATTTTGCAATACATTTATGCCATTGTGTAACCCTTTGGCACATTTCGAATATTATTAAAACCATTATTCACTTTTATATTGTAGTCACTTGGCCCATTTGAACCTTTTTAAAGAAATTTAATGAACAAAATTATTTTTGTTCTTGAAATACTTCTCTTAAAATATACTCAGCTATTAAAGATATTTTTTTTAATTACTACATAAAAAAATCGTGCATTCTAGGTTGAATAGAGTCTGGCACATGCGTAGTTCCAGAATTTTTCTTGAAACACCAAACTCCACAAGACATAATAAAAACAAAAACAATTCGTTCATTTAATCATATACATCCCCAATATTATCATCCTGAAATGTGAAACAGTAATAAGTACCTCAGTTTAAGAAAAACAGAACAACTGAGCAATTTAATAGAAATTGTCAAAATTTTACTTTTTGCAATTAAATTTTTCATGGACCTATATAGAAATTACCCTACTTCTAATATCTATTACATTTAAAGTTTGAGGGGTTTGCACACATTCTATAAGACAAGACGATAGATCTCAATGGTTAAAAACTAAAAATTTATTAGACTACGTGGGGGCTGACCCCCATGCCCTTGTGTATGCATTTGATTAAATGGGATTAACAGCCACAATGACAGACAATAGTTCTCTTTGGAGAATAATTCAAAACATAAATCACCTTCTTATTTGCTACGAATAACGTCATTAAATACTTAGTCAGGAAATATATTCCACTTGGAATCTTTGTATATTTGCTTGATTACAATAAAGTAAACATGGGTCAAGAAGTATTATTAGAAGATAGTAAAATTATGGAAAATAAATTATGTACATCATTAAAAACAAATTGTTCATAATTTTAATATAATTAACCATTAATGTACATTTATCGAAAATAGGATTATACTTACCCCTACAAACCCTTTGGTTTTATGTGCAAAATCCTAATTTTTCATTTCGAATATCTACTCTTACGATATTTTATAAGCAAGTCTTATCTTACAAATTCTGTGTGATTATAAATGACCATATAGAGATATCTTTAAAAACTTTTCTTTTTCCCTCCTTTTGAAGGTCATTTTACTATAATCATGCCAATAAGAAAACACCAGTTGCCATTTTTATTTTCTATTAAGTTGTTTTCGATCAGCAAATAAATATTTCTAAGAATAATTATTAATCTATTTATCCAATATTATCAGCCTCATAAAGAATCCCGTCTCTTTATTCTTCGATTGCGATTTCAAAGCATTTGCTTATGCCAAATAGGAAGGAAATCCCTCTAATAATAATAATTATCTAATAATATTAATTTTATTATCCCTCTAATAATAATTTTATAATTGATCTCATTGACACAAAGTAGTACCCAAAAAGACTAAGATCAGCCAATGAGATCGAACAGGTGTATGGACATGAAACTAAATTAAAATGGATGAGCAACGTCTTTTAAACTTCACGCAGAATGGGAGAATCTAATTGTTTGAAATATGATTTATTCGATTGGGACAAATGTTGCGATTTCTCTTAAGATAGAGCAAATACGAAGTAATAGCGAGACAAGTTACTATTTTAAGACTGTTTCAGTTTTAAAGGTTCAGTGCGTTTGAGGTAATGCAAACTAAATAGTTTCAGCTTATATAAAACGACAAATAATCCATTTGGGGAATTAATAACATATTTAATATGATTTTACCAATTTTTAAATCACAGTATGGTTTTTCCTATTGTGGAAATTACCCTTTTTGATACAAAAAAAAATCCACGAATTACGTTTGGCAAAATTTTACTAAGATAAACCATGATAAAATATTATTTACTTAAAAGAAAAGAATGCGTCGCATTTGATTAATTGTTTTAAATTTAAGTATAGTTATTTATATGCATATAAAAATATTATTCATTCTTTATTTATATTCTATTCAGCTTTGTGCAAGTTTTCAATCAGATTGTAATTACCCTTGGTATAATATTCTTCGATATGATGGAAGTTTTTCAAATAATAAGAAAGTGGTTTGAAGAAGCGCACGAAATATTTTTTAAAGCATATTCAAATGGTTTAAAAAATTTTTCAACAGATTTAAGCTTCCTTGAGATTAGATACTAGAATCGGAGGCATTGGTTTCACTGCATTGCTTCATTGGAGTGTGTGCCCGAACATTCAGAATTAGATTTAGATCAGGTGAGCATGCAAGGCCCCTATATGCGCTGTATTATTTCTTATTACAGTATGTTCTCCACAAGTTGAGTTATTATGATATCTGGTATTAGCATATTTGAAAATAAATGAATCGTAAACAGCTGCAACATAAGTTATAACACGAGGTCTCAATTTCATACCTTTGGGCCATCAAATATCCATTCCGAATAATATGCAGGTCCTTACGTCTACTTATTCTCATTACAGCTAATACCATCAACCTACTTCTCGCCTGTGCTGTGATTTTTCACAAACAAATTCATCATTATTTTTCAAGTACTCCTTCCTCCATACCCAAACACACCGAATATCACACTCCAGATTGGTTTGGCACTCATTAGGAAGCAGCGTCAGACTATATCCATGCTGTATCCATTCTTGAAGTTCTGTAGCCCAATTTTTTCGGATTGTATAGTGTCTTTAAGTCATCGGAGTAAACACCATCTACCTAAGGTAGGCCGTAGGTGTGTACTCCGATGACTCAAGAACACTATGGAAAGAAACTTCACTGTGCAGTTCTTACTTGAAAATACTGTAGATGCTTTGAAAGGCTATTTTCGCAAAAATCCTGAGATGTTCCCTGATAACAGTGCTATTGATCTGCAAATCATATTGTAATACAACATTACTTTTTATATATACTTTGTTAATTGTATGAAAATTAACTCCTTTGGTTGTGATACCCTTTTTGTATGATTTTTCAGTAAAATTCTGATCGATGTATGAAACGGTATAGTTTCATTTTAGCACTTTGGAATTTACACGAGTGTAAGAAGTTAAGAGAATTTGCCGACTTGCTCGATTATCTCTAGAACTACTGGACCAATTTTAATGAAATTTTATATGTACATACATTGATACAATACAAAACAAATAACCATTCAACAGTTGCAATACACACGCATGATCATGCGTACCACTCGTTGGAGTAAGAAGGTATGAAACAGCGGTTGCAGAATAAACAAAAGAAATGTGTTAATAGGGGATATGGCCCCCTCTTACAACTATACAGGCCTCGCAGCGTGATTTCATAGAAATAAAGCAGTTTATCAGTTCTTGGGGCAATTGGTCCCAGTCGTTCAGCAACACTGTTTTCATTTCCTGGATGGTAATCAGAAGGTTTTGTGAGTTGCAATTTCCCTCCCCAGAGTATCCCAGACATGTTCTATAGGGTTGAGATCTGGAGACCTGGCTGACCAATCCATACGGCTAATATCCTCACTCTCTAGAAATTCATCGACCGTGAAGAGTTCTATGTGGTATCGCGTTACCGTCCATTAAAATGGACTCGTGTCCACATCCATCCCTGAAAAAGCGAACATAGGGCTCCAAGACTTCATCCCTGTACCTCACATCAGTCACAGAGCCTCTTTCAAAGACATGCTAAGGTGCACGGTCATCCAACATGATGCCTTCTCAGACAATTAAACCTCCTCCTCCATAATTGTCGATTTCGCGCATTGGAGTGTAGGTAGAGGGTCCCTGGTTCTCTCCATAGGAAACGTACGCGAGAATCGTTGTTTAGGCTGAAACGGGACTCATCGGTGAACAGAAAAGTCGCACATTGATTCATACTTCAATCTCTATGCTGTCTGCACCATGCTAAACGGACTATCCTGTTCGTAGACGTGAACGGGATGTAAACAGCAGGTCTTCTGGCAAACAACCCGCTCTGATGAAGTCTTTTTGAAACAGTCACCCTTGAGATACATGGGTTCCTGGGGCTGCATACAAGTAACGAGAGAGCTGAGAAGCTGTAGCCCTTTTGTTATGCCTCACTATAATCGACAACTGGCGATCTTCTTTGTCCGTCGTGTCTCTTGCCGGACTTTCTCTCAATGGATCCAATATCCAGGAACTGATTCCATAAGTTGCACACGACGCTCGGTGTTAAATTGAACTCTCTACAAGTTTGGACTTGACATTCGCCCGCTTCTAGCCTCCCACAATTCGCCACTTCATTCCATCATTTAAACATTGATGGTTACTCATTGTTACTGTTACAATTTGAATCGAGCCGATTGCTTCAAAATAAAACCAAGAAATTCGCCGAGGTGTGCTTACGAACGAAATACGTCTTAACTTATACGCGCCTGTTTTTCTGCTGTCTCCGCCTACACACCCGTGTATGCTTACGTATTTGCCGTACAGGATATGTATTTTCATCTAGAGGCAGTAGTTTTTTCATTCAGTTCAATTCTTTTCATGCAATTCGATAAAAATCTGCAAATTCTCTTAATTTATTTCGTCAATGTTACATTTAAATAGTAATTGCACTTAATTTGTTAATTGCATTTTATGATTAAGAAATACTAGGCACATATTTACTGTAGAATTAAATACTATTTGTTTATTATGTAATGATTTTATTGAGAAAACATTTAACTATCAGGAAATTTTTTTAAGTTTAAAATACTATTCCGTTATATGCATTCATGAAAGGAAATTTTTAACTGAATTTCATTGGAATTGAGGAACAATACTAGTTTTGTTTGGCATCTGATGAAGGAATATATTGAAATAAATAGATATTTTCTTTTTACAAGAATAAAATTTTGTATTCTTATATTCCATGTGAGCGAAATTGTTTCAATGCATAGTAACGACTAAAGGCAGATCAAATCAAGAAGTTCAAAAATTATTCAAGTGAGAAAAAATTTCACGCATAATTACATCATATGTCGTACACTCTAAATTGGCGCTTCATTTCATGTAATGTCGCCAACGCGATTGCGATAATACGTTTTAAGTATATTATTAGTATATCTTTATATCATTACAGAAAAATCAAAGTTATTAAAGTATATTTAAAAGTCGTTTGTCTGTATTATATATGAGTACTTATAATTTAGGTGCCATCTTGTTTTGAACAAACATCATATAATTTTGCTTTTATATTATTGTAGTAAAATGATTATATTTTTGATGAGCAATTATTTCATTAACAAGTAATATAAAAAAAGATAACTCAATTCCTACTTAGATGAACAAAAAAAATTTATTTTGGTTACTTTTTATTAACTTGTTATAATTAATATAAATATGTATGTACATATGACAGAATCACAACATTAAGAAGCAATTAATTTTTCTTAATTATCATTAAAGTATCGTATTGTTATCCAAAAAAATCATGTATATAAAATTTCAGTTCAACTGACTGCTTTGAAACGTGAGAAAAAATTTTGAAATGAAGCCAGCATTCATTTCACTAAAAATGAAACCAACGTGGTTGTATCTGTAGTTCTTTAAATAATTAATTTCAGTCAATTAATTTAAATTAATTATAGTTAAATTATAGTACTCACAATAATAGTGTATACAAAATTTCAGCTCAAATGAGTGCTTTAAAATGTGAGAAAAAAAACCTTTTCAAGTTTTGACACGCCAAAATGGTCGCTAATTCGCTAAAAAGGATGCAAACGTGGCTGTATTTGTAGTTCTTTGAATAATTTGTTTTAATCAATTAATTTTTATTAATTATAGTTAAATCACTGTATTGTCATCCAAAATAAGCGTGTATATAAAATTTCAGCTCAATTGAGTGCTTTAAAATGCATTTTGTTAACGATTGAAATTTTGAATAGGATAAATATATAAATATAGTGTCGGCTCTTGATAATTCAAACCTTCGATAATACGAACCTCTTGATAATTCGAAGTTTATGCTCAGTCCCTAGAAAAAATATTGATATTTCGAACTAAAACAATACGTTTTGGTTCACTCAATATTTCGAAGTAGAATCTATGTCTGGCCAGACTAAAACACGCGATAATTTGAAGTTATCTTCTAAAACTCTCCACAATTTGAACACTCATTATCATATACAGTCTTGTAGCAAACTGATTGGAGCTTTCAAGTTTTGCGTTGTGTTGTCTCTGAGTGTAGCCCCTTTGATGAAAATCTATCTGATAGTGTTTTCTGGTTCCTCCGGTGAAAAGACACTTTTATTGTTTTCATTCCGTTAAGTGGACAATAGAACAACCTCACCTGTTGTCAGCTGTCCATATCTTTTGTTTACACGTGGAATTGCAACATATATATTCAGAAAGGATGGTCTGCTATTGGGAAGAGACGCATAGGATTGTGAATGAATGTATTGAATGTATCAAGACTTGAATGAGGACTTTTAACTTTTGTAAAGTATTTATTCTGTATAACATGTACTTTTTAAAAATACATTAAAATAAGTTTATACATATGTACAATTGTTCTTTCATTACATAGTTTCAAATTTAAATGTGTTAGAAAAAAAATTTTCTCTCTGAGTAAATTGGGAATTTTTTTCTACCCTCTTGATAATTCGAAGTTTCTCATTGGTCCCTTCAACTTCGAATCTTCGAGAGCCAACTGTATATAGAGAGCATAAACTAATAATAGGAATTGAAAAATATCTTAAACAATTTAAAATATTAACTGATTCTAATCCTATGTGTTAGGTGAAAAAGCTAAATTTTCAATCGTTTTCCAACTTATACAAAAACATATTAAGTAAAAAAAAGTGTAGTTTATTTAGAAAGAATAATTTCTGGAACGTATTTGGATCTGCTAAATAATTTCATTACATTCGAAGTAAAAACCTTCGGAAGCATTAGAAAATACATTAAAAATAACGTTTAAATGTTGTATATTGACAACTAGCAAAATAATGAATATATTATAAGATATATCATTTCACTTGAGAATATTTTTTTTATTTATTTTGCTTTACTACTCACTTATTCACCATAAATATTAAATTCAACTGATTCCCAGTTGAGAAATTTCTAAAGTGCTCTTTCAAATCATTTAAAATGAATAAAAACATTTCCTTGGAAGATGCTAATTTCATCCATTTTCTCAAGAAATGGAATTTTCGAGTGCACAAAATTGAATATTTTGCATCTGAAACCTTTCAATTCTCAGAAAAAATGTGAATACCTGAAAAAAAGGAATCCTCTTGAAATGGATATTTTTTTATTCTATTTTTGTTCTTGGTTAGAAATGCATAAATGAATTTTGAATTTTTTCGAAGCGTATATGTAAAACTTTAACCCCTGTAGTTATCTTGATTAAATTTGTTGCGTGGACATATAAAGACATTTAAAGATAGACGACAAGGAAAATGTTTTTCTCTTGTTAAGAAAATAAACATTCTTATTGATTCGTTACTCAGAATTTTACCACAATTCCAGAGATAAATAATTAGTGTTTTTCTAGCGAAATTTCATCTGATATATACTAGATTTCGTTTAGTTTTTTTTTAAATACATTTCTTTATTCCTTCTTTATACCCATAATATCCCATTTAAAACAAGTATTTATTCTTAAAGACCTTTGTATGTAGTTAATTCATTTTTGAGGGTTAGAACACATATGTTTTCCAATTAGGCTTAAGGGAAAAAATTGTGTATACAGAAACGCATTTTGGAAATATATACGATTATATTAATGCATTATAATCAATTATAATAATAAAGAGTTCAACTAAACATTCAATGATTATATTTTTTAAGTTAAATATAACAATTATAAAAATTAAGTGAAAAATTTAAATGATTATAACAATGTTCAGAAAACATTTCTCACCAATGGCGTCATCTTTGTGGGTATTTACATACCGCTGAGAAATTTCGTCAAATCAAAATACAAAATGAATTAATTCTTCGAAAAAAACATTAAATTTCAAAATATTAGAAGTATTTAAAGTATCCGACTACTTGCAACAATTTTTTTAAACTATGGATATATGGGGATTTTTTGTGGTTTGTAGATTTGTTTAGTACATTTTAAGAAAAATATGCTAAAATTAAGAAGAGAGAAAGAAATTTTTATTGCTAAAATGAGAAAAAATGGGTAAAAATTTACAAAAAATAACATAAACGGGGCCCATTCTGTACCAAAAGTTTATGAACAAATTTTCACTTTTTCAATTCTGATGTGTTGCTATGTTATTCACTTTTGAAGTGACCTTCACGATAAGAAATATTTTAATTTTTACAAAACTAGACCACTTTGTCTTTGTTATTACATGAAATTGCTTAAGAAAACAGTGGTTATATTCACATAACGGGCTTTAAATTTTGTAATAAAACAGTGATTGATAAATCTGAAAGTTGAAACACTTCTACTATTATACAGAACATACACAAAAAAATTCAGCTAATTATTTTGAAAAGTTTTTTAGCAATCGCTGTCCCTGTTTGAGCATTTTAAAAAACACACACATTTCCAGGAAAACGCGCGTTAAAGTATGGCATCTTGCTTAAAGTAATTGCATTTGCTTTTACTAAAACACTTGTAGTTTTTGTTTTAGTGAACGAAAAATAATAAACTTGGTATTTTTATAATGCTAATAAGATGGTCTGTAAAATAAAACCATAAAAAATTGGCAACTTTTGGCAAAACTTACAATTTTAGGGTAGTCGGTTACCTTAACAATCAAAATAACTGAAAATTTTGAAGTAGAAAACACGCGGTATGTTTATTACACCTCTAAATCACAAAAAGTATGTTATAATTTTAAATCTAGTTATTTTTAAAACAATATACTATTAGCAAAATAATCATATTTATTTTATCCTTAAATCTGTTTTGTACCATTTATTTTTGATTATAAAATCCTTCTCTACGGATAGTTTTATATAATCCCTATTTGTTATTTTGTATCGTTATTTCACTACAACCTATCAACACTGTTGCCATCGAGCCCAATTATGATCAATCACGAAATTCTCTCGTTTACCTATAAGGTGTAAACAAGTAATTCCTGAAATTCCGTGCGGAAATCCCATTCAAACAGTTTTCCAACTGAGCATAACACGAAATGGCATACATATTATTTATACGTTAAATTCTGCCAGGATTAATCGAAGGGAAATATCGAACTGAGAATATTCGATTTACAGAGCCAAACTGAGTAAGAAACCATGTCAGAAATTTGGAATCAAGACACGATATATCCTTTCTCCAGATAATTAACAACAGAAATCGATGTAATTGTAGTGGTGTCCTTGAATTACATGTCCTAGGAAATGGACAGATTCGTAACATAAAGATCAGTATTGAAGTAAACATAGTTCTAGTAAGACTTAGAAGAAAATAATGTTGCTTTTGAATGAAATATTTGTGATGGGATTGAATCTAAAAAATTTGTGGGGTTGGAAAAGTTTAAAACTTTATTGATAAGAAAAAAATTTAAGTTTTGTATTTATTCTATTTATTTAAACTAGGGGGAGGGGAACCACCATTCCACCTAACGATGGACCAAACCTCATAGTAAAATTATACAAATGTTCATTCTCATTGCTCAAATTGTACAATTGTAATTTACATGAGATTTTTTTATATCAAAATTCGTTCTTGGTGCTCCTCTTCAGTTAAATTCATCACTGAAGCCGTATCACCCAATACTTCATTGATAAAGTCCTCTCAATGAGAACAATATTATTGATTTTAAACTAAATACTTTTTAAGGTTGTATAAAAAAATTTTATTCTATACAAAAGTTGATATTTTTGTACATAAGGATAAAACTAATCTATAACTGAACCCAAATTAGTTTCATTACACTGAAAATATTCCTAGTTTGTTAAGACCACCATAAAAATAATGGTGTTCAAAATTAAGAGAATTTTTAGATTTTGTCGTTTATCTCTAGAACTTCTGGACAGATTTTAGTTAAATTTAGTATATATAGGGCTGATATATTGAAAACAAAATAACCATTTTACAGTTAAAATACACACGCATGATTGTGCGTAACACTCATCGAAGTCGGAAGGTATGAAACAACGGTTGCAGAATACAAAAAAAGGGCCACTAGGAGATATGGCCTCTTTCTTCAAATAAACAGGTTTCACACCATGCTTTTATACCGGAAGTAAGGGAATTCATGACTTCCTGTTTCAATATATCCTACTCGTTCAGCAACTCTCTTTTCATGTCTCGGATGTTTCTCGGATGGGAACTGTGAGTTGCAATTGCCCTCCCCAGGCATGCTCTATAGGGATGAGTTCTGGAGATCTGCCTGGCCAGTCCATTTTTACGAATATCCTCACTCTTCAGAAATCCGTCGACTATATGAGTTTGTAACAACCTACATGAGGTTGTTGGTGTTAAGGGGTTCGAGTAATCAGCCATGACCAGTTTCAAATGTAGATTTATTACTCCACTAACCTAAATCTTACAACTAAAGGTAGGAAAAAACTAATTAGAAGAGCAATCACATGGCTAAATGATACTTGTCACGGATCTATACGCGTTTCTACTAATTACTTTTTTTCTTTAAATCAACCAACCTTCATCGAGAAACCAAACGTGATTTATGTAAATGAGTAATATTATATAAATTCGGTTTTCGCGAGTAGAAAGAGAGTGAAATAAGAGGTCAAGTTAAGTTAAGTGAAGTAAAGTGAAGAAAGTGAGCTGTCGACACGTAGTTATTGACAAGTTAAGCGAGGTTGATACGTTTGATGCGTGCAAGGAGAAGTGGATGTTGAAGATTGAAAAGCAGTGAAATTAAATATTACGGAGCGTGGAGCGAACGGCATTTGATCCAGCTAAAGATAGTGCCTGAAGTTCTCCGTGAAGGATCGGAAGCATTAAGGTATCAGGTATCGTAAAATTGATTAAGTAAAAGTTGATTATTAGTGTGCGGCGTAGTTGTAAATAAGCGTATTTAAGCTATCTTAGATTCAGTTGAAGTTCTGGAATATTATCCCCGCATTTGTATATCTCACCTCTGCACTCTACCATTGTTATATACCTTAATTAGAATTGTGTTGTGCTTGTTCATAATCAATAATAAAAACTAATATATCAAATTAGATTGGCATAATGTCTATGGATTATTTAGTTCCTCCTACACATCTAGCCGGGTTGACAGATAGACAGGAGAGTTCGAATGTAAGGGGTAACTATAGGTTACCACATACTTAATATATGAGCATAATCTACTTCACTTACTCTTGGAACACTTTGGACTTCTAAGGTATAATTCACCGTAATTCTCTTATTTGTTGTACGACCTCCTGTCTAATCATTAAACTCAATCTTAAAACTTATTCACCAGTTAGCAATAATTGACCATCCAGAGACTACTCGTCGACTAACTCTCGACTAACTTCAAATACCTAAATGTCCAAGCTTAAATATAACAACTCATTTGAATAATTCAAGTCTTCTTCTTCTGGGGAAAGTTTTCAATAGAATTTACAGTTAAAAAGAAATAAATTTACCCCAAGAGTAATAGTTGAAGGTTCGTGGATAGACCCGTTACAAGTACTTTGTGCCTCGAGTTGTCATTCATTAAAATAAAATCAGTGTCCATAGCACCCCGTGAAAAGGTGAACATAGGGCTTGAAGACCTCGTCCTTATACCTCACAGCAGTCACAGTGTCTCTTGCAAAGACATAGAGGCGTGTGCAGTCACCAACGTGATGCCTTCCCAGACCATCAAGCCTCAGCTATCGTAATGGTTAATTTCTCGGACACTGAAGGGCAAGTATCAGGTCCCTGATTCTCTCCATATATTCTCACCATACTATCATTCAGAGAGATTGATTCAATGTCCGAGAAATCGACCACTACCATAGCTGGGGCTTGATGGTCTGGTTGCTGTTGTTGTCATGTCCTTCCCGAAGAGAAGGAAAGAATGTTGCCGGGTCTGAAGAAGAATGTTGCCTGTGATGGTCTGGTTGCTGTTGTTGTCATGTCCTTCCCGAAGAGAAGGAAAGAATGTTGCCGGGTCTGATGAAAAATGTTGCCTTTGATGGTCTGGTTGTTGTTGTTGTCATATCCTTCCCGAAGAGAAGGAAAGAATGTTGCCGGGTCTGAAGAAGAAATTTTCCTGTGATGGTCTGGTTGCTGTTGTTGTCATGTCCTTCCCGAAGAGAAGGATAGAATGTTGCCGGATCTGAAGAAGAATGTTGCCTGTGATGATCTGGTTGCTGTTGTTGTCATGTCCTTCCCGAAGAGAAGGATAGAATGTTGCCGAGTCTGAAGAAGAATGTTGTCTGTGATGGTCTGGTTGCTGTTGTTGTCATGTCCTTCCCGAAGAGAAGGAAAGAATGTTGCCGGGTCTGAAGAAGAATGTTGCCTGTGATGGTCTGGTTGCTGTTGTTGTCATGTCCTTCCCGAAGAGAAGGATAGAATGTTGCGGATCTGAAGAAGAATGTTGCCTATGATAGTCTGGTTGCTGTTGTTGTCATGTCCTTCCCGAAGAGAAGGATAGAATGTTGCCGGATCTGAAGAAGAATGTTGCCTATGATGGTCTGGTTGCTGTTGTTGTCATGTCCTTCCCGAAGAGAAGGAAAGAATGTGGCCGGGTCTGAAGAAGAATGTTGCCTATGATGGTCTGGTTGCTGTTATTGTCATGACCTTCCCGAAGAGAAGGAAAGAATGTTGCCGGGTCTGAAGAAGAATGTTACCTGTGATGGTTTGGTTGCTGTTGTTGTCATGTCCTTCCCGAAGAGAAGGAAAGAATGCGGCCGGGTATGAAGAAGAATGTTGCCTGTGATGATCTGGTTGCTGTTGTTGTCATATCCTTCCCGAAGAGAAGGAAAGAATGTTGCCGGGTCTGAAGAAGAATGTTGCCTGTGATGGTCTGGTTGCTGTTTTTGTCATGTCCTTCCGAAGAAAAGGAAAGAATGTTGCCAGGTCTGAAGAAGAATGTTGCCTGTGATGGTCTGGTCCAAATTTTATTAAAATCCTTCCAGTAGTCCTTAAGATAATCGACAAAATCTAAGAGTTCCCAAAATTTTCAACATCTATATAATATGCAAAGTTACTTATTGTTGCACGAGAAATTTATTAAAATCATTGAAGTTAAAAATATGATACAGAATATGAGTATATAGAATATGATCCTATGTATTTACTCTTTAAAAGTGGATGGTAATTTTTTTAAAAAAATTATAATTATTGAGTAAATTTTCAGACAAAAAAATGATATCTTAGATTTACTAAAATATTTTATTGGTATTTTCTAGAACTATACAATAACCTGCTAATTCAATGGTCAAATAATTAGTCGAGGTATTTCCGATCTAAATCTTGTGTACAGAAATGGACTTTTTTTATTTCTAATGGGCTGCGGATTGGTGTTTTACCATTGAAGACCTAGTACATTCCTGGAAGCTTTTATTTCTTTTTAGTACGGTACCATATGGGTAGATACCAATCGCCCAATTTCCTTCCTAGAGGGAGGCACCTGAACTCTGACGATGCGAATCTGTACTAGGATTTAATTTTGCCGAGATCACCCAAGCCAAACAAACACTCTAGTTTTCTTTTATATACCGTATAATCGTGTGACATAGCCACTGTTTATCTCTGCATCATGAAACTCCATCGATTTGGGCTGATGTCGAACTCACAACTTTAGATGCAGGAGACTAGTGACAAACCGGCCACACCCCCCAGCCGGCCTATGCACTGTACTAAATCGCCAAATTTATATAAAGCATTCAATTAGTAATATACAACTTTTTTTAACTTCAAAAATATGCAACTCCTGCATTTTATGGACCTATTTCGAATACATACAAACAAAGAAGTAGAAACTGGGTTAAAATAAAATAGTTTTTCTACAATATTTATATTTAAGTGAATATGATTTGTAACTCTTTATATGTCAAATATGTTACATATTCTACTATAGTATATTCTTTTATTTACCATTTACTGCACCCTTCCAAAAAGAAGGAAGGAGAGAGCGAAAGCAATTTTCACATAATATTTATTCCTGACCGCGTGATGCTATTGCTATGTCATTTTACCCCAGTTCGAATTCCTATAGCCCAGGAATATTGCCAGTGGACAGGGATGAATGGGATTATAGGACCGAATTTTATCCAGAAGAGTGACTCAACCTGTATTAGATTTACCAACTCCTAAATCCTCTCCCTGTATTAAACAACATCAAGAAGCGAGTCCGCATAGCTCTGGATTTCTTATATAAACCAGCGAGCATAGAAAGTTTTTTCCTCGTCGTTTTCTTTTACTTTTCTTTGCTTATCCTTTTTTCAATAGATTCGATATTCTGGTTTTTGTTCAGGCTAGATAGGTTATTTTGCTTATATTCTGTTGAATATGTATTTAAAGGCTTAGTGACAATGGAAGATTTTTTTCTCTCTATGGAAAACTCTAAATTCATTTTTATCTATTGTTACTATGCTTAAGGGATAAAGTATATGATTTTGTTAAATCATGAATTAGCTCGTTATTTCAACCGAAAGCAGTGTTTTTTATTTATGATAGTTTAGTCAGAAAGAATTTCCTGAAGTTAAGAAGTTCTAAAACTCTTATACGTCTTTACACAGATAAAATGCAGCTAAAAATTTTGAAGAACATTGGAACTTTTTTACGGTCAAAACAAACATTTTTGAAATGCTTCGAAATAATATAGCTACACAAAAGTTAAATATTATTCAACGTTCATCTCAAACATGCCTTTCGAGCAGATTCAAATAGATTTAAATGTATTCAAATATATTTTCTGAAAAGGGATTTTCGAAGTTAAAGTAATATTTTTGTAAACTTACGGTCGAAAAAATTTTAATACGTGATTTTTCATGCATTCGAATATTTATTTTTCATATTTATATACGCACACTTGTTTTATTATTATTTTTTTTATTCTTTAGAATATCTGATTTTTACGAATATCAAATAAATCTTTTTTTTTAAATCCCATATTTCAAAACAAGCACAAAAAGGCTCCGTATGATACGCATTAACTCAACATCATCTCTCATTGTAGTTTCAAATAGTATGGTAAATGACTCACAAATAACAACACAAGGTATACTCTACCACGATGCTATTTGAAAAAGCCAAATCTTGAAAGTGTTTACAGTCTATTCAAATTAAAATATCATAATATCAACATCTAACTATGGCTATCTAATTATAGCATAATATTTTCTTTAACGGAAATTATGCATACTGAACAGTTTTAATCCCTTAACCGGCTTGCCCGTACACCGTACCTGCTAACGAGATATGACCAGTACTGGTTCGCCCATACCAGTACCGCTACACGGGTACTGATATTTTTTTCTATCATTGATTTGCACGTATTTTTAATTCTGATAGCGAGATTATTATTGCTAAAATGATTTTAGGAGATGCAGTTTGTCCATGATAGTGAAATGCTTCTCATCCGGGCTTTTCTTTATGATGAAGGTGAGAATTTTTCTTTGAAGTCAGCAATTTAGATTCTTGAAAATATTCGATAAAGTACAGGGGACGGATAGACAAGGCGGAATTTGTTGATTGAGAAGAAATTAAAATGTGGAAAGGCAATGCAAAAAAGCCAATATATTTCTGTCCCGAGTGCAATGTAGGACTTTGTATTATACCATACTTCAAATTGTGTGTGTATATATAAATATACACACACAACAGTTTGAAAAAGATGTACGAACATGAATTTTTTTTGGAAGTATGGCAGTCTTCTAATAGTAACTCTTCGTCTGTATTATAGTCTTCTAATTATGCAGAGTGTACTTATATAAAAAGCAAACACTAGGGTTTTTTGTGTTCCTGAATTATAAAACAAAAATCGGTGTGAAAACTTTGAAATTGAAAATAAAATAAAATTCTTCCATTTTCTCATTCTATTAAGTATTATGCTTAGTTGTGTGCAATAAGAAATGTGTCTTTTTTTTAAGCATTTCGGGCCAAAAAATCTACCGGTTAAGGTGTTAACTTTGAAAATCTGTTTTTAAATACGCATAAAACATTTTGAGCAAGATAAAAATAATGTTTTCATAAATTGTAATCAAGTTAAAAAACGAAAAACTTGTCTTGTCTTGGAAGTTCAATTATAATTGTGCAGGAAATTTCAATTATGAAATGGTATTCGATTTCAAATAAGAGATACGTTTTAAAAAAGAGTTATAGTTTAATCTTGTAGATATGTATATTAATCTTAATCTTAATATACATATCCAACTTAATTAATATCTTATCTATACATAATATTATGTAATACATCTGATAGAGTTATGTTTTTAAAACATTGTTGCATTCCGCTTAAATTTTTATTTGTTATTAAATTTCAAATGATAATTTAATGATTAATTAAATGAAATGAAGACATTTAAAGTTAGATTTTGCAAATATTTTAATTATAAATATTAAAATTATTTAAGGGAGTAATCTTTTTGCATTAAAACCCCATATGTCCAAAATTTTTAAGAAACTGCACAGATTCGTTTGCAGTTAATACAAAGCTTTAATGAGCCGATAGAAATTTATAAAAATAGTTATAAAAGCCACAAAAACACATAAAAGCAGAAAAAAAACTTTAAATCTCCATAACTATCTCGCTAATATCTATGAGTGTGTATGTGTGTACATTCCACATATTGCAGTCACTACACAGTTCATTGGTATAATATGTAAAATATTTATATGAGCAGTCTATGTATCATATTGTACAGTAAATCCCAGAAGTATAATACTAATACTATGAAACTTTGACTATGATTTCATACGTAGTTTTACTTAATATTAGTTGTTCATTATTTTAATATTTTTCTAGAATTATAACATAATCACCTTTCTTATGAACTATGAGCTTGTATTTAGATCCCTGAATCAAGAAATAACTGATTTATTGTTCCTTGATTCGAGCAGTGATTTCAGCATTTTTGAATATTTTTCGTGGGATAAATCTTTTCTTATTAATAATAAATTTAGAACATCTCTCGCCGTATCTCCAGCTATAAACATAAACAAGATGAGGAAAATTGGGTAGCCATGAAACTAGCTCCAACTCCATGAACTGTTCTCAGTCTGCTGTATTCCTAGATATTGTAACATTATATTTAATATCAAAATTGTAAGAAATCCATTTTAAAAATTAAATATATAATGTTCACATTTCTTTATAGGATCGCTCATCTAGAGTGGTATAGTATATACATATACACTCTTCAAGAGTGAAATTGCAACACCAAGAAATAATGCAAGAAGCGTCGTGCAAATTTCTTGAGCGATAGTAGTGAAATGGATATACATATGATAAAATTTGCAAACGCATCGGATCACGTGATACTCATATTCGAGCTATGAAGGCAACAGCTTTCCCTTAGTAACGCATCTGAGATTTTGCGAGTTTCAAAGAAGTGAAGAAAATGCCTCTGAAATGTCTGCGAGCTCAATACCTTTGAAACTTGACCGTATTATCGAACTCCGTAAACTGTGTTTGTTGCGGTGCACAATAGTAAATTGTATTGTGGGCACAACATTAGTATCATCAAATTGTGGGTATCACAATGGATTCAGGAGGGTCTACGTGCACGCCGAAGAGGAAGTAGTGCTCCCAGGGGCACGTCAAAGCGCGCACAGACCAGCGTATTCGTCAGTTGACTATTCGAGAGAGAAGAGAGAGACCCTTTCTCCACGTACAAAACATTCGAAGCCGGTTGCATCCACAAGCAGGTGGATTTGTGTCCACCCAAGCCATAAGCAACAGATTGCATGAAGTGCAGCTACGTACACGGGTGCCAGCAACATGAAAACAGATGACTGCTCGACACATTATCATCGTGCTTGGACCATAGAATGGCATCGCGTATTGTTCACGAGAAAATCTCGTTTCTGTCTGAGGAGGAATGACACAGCCGTCGACCCGGAGAGCACTGCGAACCAACCCATTTTGCCGAGCGTCAAATCGGTACTACAAAAGGCACATGTGCACAGGTTTGCAGTGGCATAATGTTTGGCCACAGGATGCCTCTGGTACACAATGATGATCTTTTGATAGAGTACCTCTACGTCCCATAAGATGTGGAGTCTGTTGTTCTCCCCTTACTGCAGGGAACACCCAACACGGTATTCCAGTAAGACAGTTTCAAGCCACATGTCACACAACGAACTCTAAACAGCCTGACTGGATTTGACATCCTTCCCTGACCAGTAAAATCCCCAGATCTGAATTCCATCGGACACTTGTAGGACATCATTGATCGTGACATGAAAAGAGGACCACTAGCGCAAACCGTATATGATCTGTGCACAGCAGTGGATGTGGATTGGCAACGGTTACCTGAGTCAACCATCAACGGGCTAATTGATAGAATGCCTCGCTCAGTTAAGGCCTGTATTGCTGCCTGAGGTGGGCACATTACATACTGAATAAATTATTTTAGGATTTTATTTGTCTTAATTTTAATCATTGCATATCCATTTCAACACTATTGTTATTGAAATTTGCTTAATATTCCATACATAATTTCTTGGTGTTGCATTTTCATTTTTGAGGAGTGTACATGCATACATATATACTATATATGTATTATATGTTTTAAATATTATATTATATAAAGAAATATTGTGTGTGTGTGTAAAGTTTTAACTATTACTAAGAAATAGTTGTGATATCATGTACATAATGTTATACAATGTATCAGTTAATGCTTATTTGTTTGGTTTCAGGAAACCGTAGATGTAGTAACCCGCAGTATGGAAAGGATATATATTTACAATGTGATTAAATTTCTTAAATTGAAAAATTACGGTTCCCGGAAACCCACAATAAATTGATTTTAATCAAAACTCAGTGGCGCAACATCCCATGAAGATCAAGGCCTACTGTGTCTATCTCAGTTACATGACCTTGGGTACTGAGGTGCATGAGCAGATGTTCCGGTCAGGTGATAAGTCTGACACTAAGCCTCCAATGTTTTGTTCCCAGGCAAGCCTGGTTCTCATTTATCGTCCAGCTGAAGGGAGGACAGGCTGAGTCGACCTTGCCTGGGTCGAGATTTGAACCCCGGCGAGGAAGCATGACACGATACCCCTCAACCACAAGTCTTCTAAATTTGTTTTAGCTTATGCAAATGATAAACTGTCATATTACACAGTTCTGACGTAGAAAAAAAATTATCAAACTCTCCACAGAGCCACAGAAAGCAATTCAAAAATGTGGAAGTCCGTCTTTCATGGATGATGCTGTCATATTTATAAAAGTGAAAGACTTTATGTTATTAGACCGAAGAGCAACTATCCAACCGATCGTGAATGAAATCAATCTTAGGCATGGCAGAGTGCTAAAAACTATTCGCGAATTATCTCAAAGGTGTCAGTGTGCTGGTTTCCAAACGCTGTCTTCTTATCAGAAGCAAACCCGGAATGAGTTATCAAATGAAATATTGAATCGGTTGATATAGTAAGAAAGAATTTTAACTTTATAACTGTAGATAAATCTTGATTTTTTTTATATAATTTAGTGGCTAAAGACATTGGTAAGGAGTGAAAGCACATCGCCTGATCAACTTTGCCCAAGAAGGCTCAAGTGCAAAAGTCTGCAGGGTAGATCATGTTGTCGATTTTTTGGAACTGTTATGGAGTCATTTTACAGATTACCTGGAAAAGGATAAATTAATCACTTAGTGCCTATTACAGTACGCTGCTGAACAATCTGTATGACGTTCTGACAATGAAATGGCAAGATATAACCAAGAAAAGCGATCGTCTTCTTGGCGAAATTGCCCCTAATCAGTCATCTCAAGGTTTGGTTGAAGGATCAAAGTGATATGGCTTTGAAATTTTACCCCATCTCTCTTATTCTTCCGTACTCATTTCAAGTAATTTTTTTCTTATTTCCAAACTAAAAAGAAATCTATATTTTTATGAAAAGTCAAAGCTCTACATATTCCTAACCCGTCCTATCCTGACAAGCGTTGAAGACCTGGACTTCGATCATGAAGAAGAAAGGGATTTATAGTGCTTTTAAAATCAATGTCTAGAGACGTATGTTCGGAAGCGTTCAGAAGAATGCCAAAAGTTGCAATAATGAATCATACCAAATGTTTAAAGAGCCAGATGTTGCTCATTTCATTAAAATAAGCCACCTTAATTGAATTGGGCATGTTTTTCGTATGTAACCGATAGAGACCTTTTTAAAGAATTTTTTTCCAACATACCATGTAACTCAAAAAGAAAAAGAAGACCTAGACTTCAATGGATAGATGCAGTAAAGGAAGATTATTTCGTCCTTAAAACTAAAAATTGGAAGTCTTTGGCAACAAGAAGAGGTGGCTGGAAACGGTTGATTCAGAAAGCTTTGGTTCATCTTGAGCTGTCGCAGAAAAAACACATTACGAGTTCGTAAGATATTTTACAACATAAATAACGTCATTAAAGAGGTTTAACAATGATTTAAGACTCAATTTTGAGAGTTCTACTTTGACAGCCTTCAAAAGATCGAGAAAAGCAAGAAGAAATCTGAATGGTAACTATTTAGAGAAGTCTTAATAACAAATAAAAAGTAAGTAAATAAATTTCAATCTAGATTATTTCAGCAACAATTTAGGCTTTATCGTACCCCCTCGTATGATACATAATTAGGTTTTATTTTATAAGTGAATTCATACCTTTAAATTAAACAAAAATATCCTTTAAAAATATTTAATAACAGTTATATGAAAGGGGAGAAACTAAGTATTCTATAATTAGTTCTGAATCTTTCTGACGTTTAAGTATAAAATAATTTGCTATTTTGCAATAAATTGTTTTTGTTTCCACTTAAAATTAAATACTGTTAAAAATTTTGAACTCTGTTTAGGAAAAAAAATTACAATTTTAATTCCAGTTAAAAATGTAACTTAATTTACTCAATTTAACTTCAATTCTAGCTGTTTTTCAAGCTTTTTCCATTTTCCAAAAAAACACAATTTTTCCTAATTAGATTTCTTTCTCTCTCTTAGTATAATTCAATAATCTCTAAAAGGGGCCATCACAGCCTTAATAATTTAAAAATCAGTTGATTAACTCGTAGAGAATACACAAGCTGACAAATTTTTATTCAGAGATTAAATACAATTTAATCTAAAAATATATGTAGCTTAACCTAAAGTAGGATTTATTTTTGGATGTTAATATTTAAAATGTAATTTAGGCTTGAGACGAGTCATGACTGCCTTGTGGATTACCTTCGCCGTATCGGTATTTTTGAGAGTCCAAATTTCCCACTCTATAAGAAATAAGAAGTCATGGACAGGAACCATTTGTGTTGGGATGCTCGGTTCTGCCCGGAGACCCCGAGCTGATAAGATATTGGAGTGCTAGACATCTGCTAATGGGACATTGACTTTTTTCTCTTGCTTTATATATATATAAATGTGTGTGTGCGTGTGTGTGTGTGGTGTGTGTGTGTGTGGTGCGTGCGTGCGTCGTGCGTGCGTCCGTGCGTCGTGTGCGTGCGTGTGTGTGTGTGTGTGTGTGTGTGTGTGTGTGTGTGTGTGTGTGTGTGTGTGTGTGTGTGTGTGTGTGTGTGTGTGTGTGTGTGTGTGGTGTGTGTGTGTGTGTGTGTGTGTGTATTTGCCAATGGAAATATTTAAAAAAGTATTTAAAATGCTCGAACTGAAAGATATATGCATTAAGGCATAGGTTCTCAAAGTGGGCGATACCACCCCCTTGTGGGCGTTTGAGGCTTTTAGGGGGGGGAGGTAAAAGATCCAGAGAAAATTAGGGGGCGTTGAGATGGCACGGAGGGACTTGGTCAGATTAACCAAAAAAGACTTTTAAAAAAACACGCTGATTACGTACTAACAAAAGTAAACGTTAATACTGTTCACTTATGTTGATTGTATGTATTTAAATCATTTTTATATCACATGTACGAAAATTTACATATTTCGGTAGTTCGGGAAGTGGATGAAAAACTTGAAGATTACATTACATTCAGATCTACATTAAATTGAATGATATAGTGCATAATTTCTGTAGTGCACGTGTTATCTTTGTCTGTGTTTCTTCCACTGCATTTCATTACGTATGTTATCCAAGAGACATAATTAAATATGTTACCCAGGAATTAACGCGACTCTTTAAAGGCTGAAACTGTCAATTTATATTTATTTTGAAAGCAGTAGTTTATTATGAATTAATTCGTATCATCAAAACCCCTGCCTGTCTTTATAACAGGTAAGCTAAAACTTTCATTCTACTCTTTTAAATGAAGAAGACATTCAGTAACGCGTTTCAATTCCAACAATATCCTACCCATGACTAAAATATATAATATTACCCATTTAAATATATTTGTGGCAATAGATATTTCAGATTCGCAAGTAAAATAATTGGGCTTTAGAAAAAAAATTAAATTAAAAAAATATATTCTTTTAGTAATAGGATATTTTTAAAACTGAACTCCTGTTTTCGCTATGTATTATGTACACTCTTATTTCTCTAGAGTAAGAGGGGGCGGTGTCGAGAGAAATATTCACAAGAAAAGGGGGCGGTATCGAAATATTTACTAGAAAAGGGGCGCGCCAGCTCAAAAAAGGTAAGAACATGCATTAAGTTATCCGACTAATTGAGACAACTTTTTTTTAAAAAAAAAATGGAGTTATGGGGAATTTTGTTGTTTTTAGATTTGTTTAGTACATTTTAAAAAATATATGCTAAAATTAAAATAGAAAAAGAAATTATTATTACTAAAATGGGAAAAAATAGGTAAAAGGTTTCGAAAATTACATAAATGCAGCTCATTTTGTACCAAAAGTTTATAAACAGATTTTAAATTTTTTAATTCTGATGTGTTGCTATGTTGTTTATTTTTAAAATGAACTTCAGGACAAGAGATATTTTAACTTTTACAAAAACTAGAGCATTTAATCTTTGTTATTATATGAAATTGCTTAAAAAACAGTGATTATATTCGCATAAGGGGCCGTACATTTTGTAATAAAACAGTGATATATAAATCTGAAGGTTAAAACACTTCTGCTATTATGCAGAACATATACAAAAAATGTCAGTTAATTATTTTCAAAACTTTTTTAGCAATCGCTTGCCCAGTTTGAGTATTTAAAAAAACACATTTCGAGTAAAACGCGTTATAAAATATGACATCTTGCTTAAAGTAATGGCATCTGCTTTTACTAAAACACTTGTAGTTTTTGTTCTAGTGAACTGAAAATAATAAACTTGAAATTTTTATAAAGCTAACAAGATGACCTATAAAATAATATCATAATAAAATTTGTCAATTTTTGTCAAAATTTACAATTTGAGGTTTGTCGGATACCTTAATTTTTTCTAAATGTCTAATTTTTGATCAACATAAGGTATTCGATGTAAATAGATTTTCTTTAGAACTGAGGAAAAATAAAAACAAATAAATACTTTCTCAAAAACAAATATAAATTGGTTTTGTAATTTTAATTTTCCCTTCTAAAGAAATATTTAGAAGGAAAAAGTTAGTAATTAATTGGAACGGAACCTATGCATCTCAAAGGAATAACTATGTGGAAAAAATCTCCACAGCTTTTGATTCTTCCCTCCTTTTTGTGACTGTAAAATTCTGATTAAACTTTAAGAATAAACTTTCTCTTTTTTTCATTTTTTTATTCTGTAAATAGCAATTACATTTTCTTTTGGAACATCCCAACAAGAATCCTCTCAGCCAATTTTGGTTTCTTCAAACAGTTTTTTTTCTTCTTTAGTTTACTTACGCAACTAAAGGAGCGATAAATTTAAAAAGAAAATTGGGAGCAAATTTAGAAAAAGAAAAATTAAAAAAAGAGGAAAAACTGAAGGAAACTATACTTTTCTCACGTTACTGTACAAAAATTTACATTTTAGATTCTTGTCTACATTTTTTCCCCTTAGAACACTTTAGCTTACGAATACGAACGGGAAAAAGAACCATCCTGTTGTATTTTTCTCATTGCACAAAAATTTCCTCAAAGTTTAGGTTTTAGTGAGTCAGTCTCCATAGCGAAGAATATGTGATTCACAATTTAGAGGAAGGTATAGAGGTAGTAGCATTTTAAGTAAGAAGTCAAAGTAAAATTCTCATAGTATCTACCAGAAATCCTTTGGGTTGAAATTTAGATTACTAAATATAAATTAATTTCTTATCTTCTAGTAATTGCTTTCTACTTTTCATTGTTAAATTTGCTGATTTATTCCGTTATACACAACTTTGATATTGAACTCTGGGCATTTAAATCGTAAAACAAGTATCCAAAGTGCGTGGAATCAAAATACATTATTGTTTACATTTTGCTGCTATCCAAAAGGCAATATTAAAGACCAAAATATCAATGGAGAATTTTATTAAAAGAGATTATTTACAGTACAAATGTAATATGATTGGAAATATAGCCTTCCGCGTGGTAAGAAAACCAGTACTAAGGCTTGATGCCACGGCTGCCAATGACCTTTGCGATACGACTCAGAATTGAATGAAAGAGGTTTTGGACATTTTATTGGGGTATGGTAAAATTTGATCGCAGGTAAGCTCTGACTGTAGTAAGGGTAAACAGGCCCCAAATTCTCTGACATAGCATTGGCTTTTCATTGTAGAAGCAATGCAAACTCGAAGATAGGAGAATTACCACCAGATACTACCTCAAAATCATAGTCTAGCGCAGGAACAATAGGATACGGTAAGTGGTAGGATCCAAAAGTTTGAAGACAAGGCATAAATGTTCTTACCTTGAAGATTTTAAAATACTGACTCATAACTTCACTTCAAAATAATCCCTTTGGGTGAAAATACTTTTTTTCCAACTCTCGTACAAACAATCTCTTGAAGCATTGTTAGAAACCTCAATCATAAGGCCTCCGGGGATGCTGTTTAACTTCATCGGGGATACAAAACGACGCATACTTTTAGGTTTTTTACAATGATGGAAATAAATAAAAATCATAAGGAGATAAGTCCGGTGAATAGGGGAAACATCGGAACACTTGTGACGGATCTATACGGTTACTTCCACTAACCCCTTGGAGATTCCTTTTAGGCCATCATTCTTTCAACCAACTTTCTCCGAGGACAGGAAACATGATTATGCAAATTAAGTTTAATATATATATATGTTACCGGCAAAGTATGAAATCTGGCATTCTATAGAATGCCTAGACATTCTATACAATGCCTAAATCAAGCCGGCAATGTATGAAATGATTCCTATTTCACACATTGCCTAGGCATTCTATAGAATGCCTAATGAGAAACCGGCAAGGTATGAAATACATCTCAGATTCATATCAAATATTGTCAATTGGCAAGGTATAAAACTTTTAACGCGTGTCTCAGGCTCAGAATCTGTTAGTTGTACATTGCTGTTTGTTCGTAAATGTCAAAATACTCAATTTTACTTAAACTTAGTCAACAAAAAATTGGTTTTTTCCTGTGCTACCTGAAAATGGAGAAGCAAGCTATAGTGTTGGAGAATGAGACATGGTCTATAGCAGGGGTCGGCAACCTATGTCACACGAGCCACATGTGGCACGAGGAACAATTCTCAGTGGCACTTTGCACTACTCAACACATTTATAAACTTTTGAATTCTTTCAAAAATGCCCTACTGTGTGGTTCGCTGAATCATATTGGTAGATTGGTTTGACACGCAACAGCTAAAAGGTTGCCTACCCATGGTCCATAAACATGAAACAACTATTCAACGGTTAGTTGCCTAAAATTCGAGTTGATGCTCCAAAAAAAAAGGTTTTTTCTTAATTGAAATTATTTACTAGAAGTTAATAACTGATAAAAAAAAATGCAAAAATGACTTCTAAGAAGAAACTCAGGGACTATTGATTGCTGAATAGCTATGATGTGATGTTTGCTGAAAATAAAAGTAAACTGTTAAAGAAAGCGTCAACACCATAAAACAGTGATCCCCAACCCTTGTGTCGTGGATCAAAGGGTATCTGGTCACTCAAGGAGCATTAAATTATTTCCATTATATTTACTGGGGTGTATTTTTCTCGTGTTTTTGCGACTTTCCATGGAAATCACTTTATATTTTATGTGAAATCATTTTATAATTATTTTTGGTGCAACTTAATTTTACTCTGAAGGCATGTTTAAATACAATTAAATTATAAAATCGAAACAATTTAAAATATAAATAATCAACATCCCACCCTCAGCGGGCTGCCGTAAAATTATCAAACGTTGACTGGTCCAGAAGAGAAAACTGTTGTGAAGAACTGCTATACAGTATTACGTCATGGATTCTTTTTTTCCCCAATGGGGCTGCAGATTCATATTTTTACCATTTTCAGACCTAGTACATTCTCCAGGGGCTGGTATCCCTTTTTAGCACGGCACCATGTAAATGATACCAATTGCCGACGGTAATTTGGGCACCCAGTTTGACGATGTGAACTTATTCTAGGAATTTAATTTGCCAAGAGCATAATTAATTTCATGATTCTGGGGATATGATAGAATTTTGAAAGAACTTTCAACCAAATGCAAAAATATTACACATTATGATATTGAACTGTACATACACCTACGTGAAATTTGCCAGAAAAAAACAGAAAATTATTTTTGAAAAAAAGGTATTGTGTAATACAAAACATTGATTTTTTTTCCGAATATCAATATATTGGCACTTGTAATGAGTGAGAAACAGGACGGTTTCTATCAACTTGGAACTTCTGAAGGAATTTTAATACCAAGTATATGCGAAATCACAATTTAACAGTAATTTTTTTAATGGCAGTCTCATTATTTTGTCAGAATAACATTTGTACCTTTAGGAATGTAAGTCATCGATATAATATCCTTATCATGACCTCTTTTCATACTTTGCCTAAATAGCTTTAGGCATTGTATAGAATGCCTGGGCATTCTATACAATGCCTAGGCAAAGTATGTAATCAATCTCATATTTCATACTTTGCCTAAAAACGTCCGACATTGTATAGAATGCCTAGGCATTCTATAGAATGCCGGCATTTCATACTTTGCCGGTAACATATATATAATCTGTATTCGCGAGTTTTGAGGGTTAGTGAAGTGGGGATAGCTTGGATGTGAAGTGAATAGATGAGAAGCTAGCAAACCGGCAGTAGTGCGTATACGTAAACCGTGTACTACGCGAAAAGTTGGAATATTCGGAAAGCGCTTAGTTCCACTATTGGAGAAGTGTTTAAGGCCACATCTAAAAGAGTAAAGGATTGCAAGAGTTCAGGTACTGTGATCTTATTTCAAGTAGAAGTTAGAGAGTTAAATTATTAGTGCGCTTCTAAATTAAAACGAGCTTTGTATAAGTTATCATAAGGATAGATTTGCATGATCGTATATATTATCCCCACGCTATCTTGTCTCCCCTTCGTCCTCTAATTGATCAAATTTATCTTAATTAGAGTGTTATTTGTGTCTGCGTTGAATATAAAGATAAATAAATAATTGAAGTTCATCATGTCGTCTGATCATTCAGTGCCTCCCACACATCTAGCCGGGGCACAGGGAATAAGGAGTGTAAATTCCTTGTACACTTAAGCATCAGGTTTGACCAGAAACTTTGTAACTATTTGGTGTGACCATGAGCCTATATCAAGCAGAAGATACCACTGTCCTCTTTGCCACATCTGAAACCATTTAAGACGAATGGATGCCTTCAAACGATGTAAAGTGTCTTGATTATTATAAGTAGTAATTATTTTTAAAATACATCATTGTAATATCGGAAAATTTTTGTGTGATTCTGCATCTTGGTTTTGTGACCTGGTACAGGTTCTCTGCATTTGGGAATCCCTGGTCTAATGAATTCTCGGAAAATAATGTATACTTCACATTTTTCTTCAAAATAAACAATAAAAGCCCTATACTTATCCGATTGCTGAAAGCACCTGTATTGATGTAAAATGTGAAAAATTTGCTTCAAATCTAGTGCTTGTGACTGAATCTCTTATTCACGCTGCGCTTGCGCTTTCAAATATTCCTGCACAATAAATATTTATTGCGAGTGTCACCCTTTTAAATTAATCCAATGCATTTAGAATCACTCTGTAGATTTATAAGGCTCAATATTTATTCTTATTTCATGCCTGAATAATTGTTAAAGAATCACGTGTAGCATAATTTATTTTTTGAAACGTATAATTTGAAAGAAATTCGCTGAAACACTAAACATATTCTAACTATATAAAGAAGTTATTCACACAAAGTTTTCCACCTCTCCATATTAATGTTTCATTAAAGAGTTGGTTCTTGGTAAGAATTAAAATTATCTGTAAAAATAAATTAAGTTTTCTCTAAATTGTACTCCCTTTTTGGTCTAAGGATTATCAAAATAAGAAAATAATAAACACGATTCAGACTGTTTATGATTCTAATGTATATAGTAAACCGTATCGATTTTTCATACGTGTATCAGCTAATGTTATACTTTATTATTTAAGCTATTCTTAACATTATTTTTTTAGTTCTCCGGGAGGGGATTACATTGCAGTTCTTTAAATCATGTAATAAGAATTATATCAGTTCCAAAGGAAAACTCGTTGCATTGAAATATTGATTCGTTATCATCACTTCTCTAAATTCTTCTTAAGGATACGACCACATAAAACCACTCATCATTTACAGAAAATACTACTTGACACCTCAGTCATATTTCAAACATAAATGTTTGCTTATTTAACTGTACAGTTAATTATTTTTTACTTGAGTAATTTTAAGAATTAAAGATGCAATTAAATTTAGCAGTTATCAGTTATACAACTTAACTCTTTGCTTATAATTCACTTCTAAATATCTGATTTTAAAAAAGTCTAAAACAGCCTTTATACATTTATTACTATTGAATATTATGGATTAGTATGATTCACATGACAGAACTAATTTATACAGAATTTTTTTTAATAATTGTAAAAGATCAGTCGAAAAGATTTGTTGAGAAATTCGAAGTTTTGTCAGAATTAAAATGATTTTAATGTATCATTAAATGCATGTACAAAGCTGTTAATAAAATGACCTTCTTTATGAAAAGTGCTTGAATAAAGACTACAAAAATAAATTTTTTTGCAGTAAAGGAATCTGTTTCTGAGATGTATGTCCTTTGATTTAAACACCTTTAAAGTTCATTATATACACAATTATATAACATAAATTTGTTTAAATAAATACATTTTGAAGTTTTTTTTATGATTCAGTTATGCCAGGCGTGGGCAATTGTTTTGGCTAGTAGGCCACATTGTGGAAGATGAGGGTACAGGAGGACCACGCCTTTGTAAAATGATTGCATTCATTAGTTAACTTTGAATATCAGAGAAGAGCTATTAACTATACTATAAAAACATCAATGAATATAAATTAAATATTACAGTGGAAGTTTTATTCATGTATTAACCCGACATTACTCGCGCAGGGTGTGTCATACCCACCGTCTAACTTTTTTCAATGCTCCTTCTAAACCTTTTTTGGAAAATGGATAGTTTCTCGTGTAGCTGACTTTAAGGTCATATCCTGTGAGGGGCCTTAGCTTCTAGGCGAATTTTAAATATATATTTTTGGATATCACCTCTTCGGGTATGTCATCCCCTGCACGTGAATCACCTTTACAGTTATGAATGCATGAACACGTTTTAAATCCTCCTTATGCTATGGCATATTGTTGTGGTTATGATGAAGAAATGTTATATTTAAGTAATTTAATAAATACAGTATTTATTAAATATAGTACAACAGCATTTTCGGAGGAAGAAATTCTCTCCGCGGTTATGATGAGGAAAAAGCAAATGATGAAGAATATAACAGCAAGTATGATTCCTCCGCTGAAATCGATCCAGATTTAGAAAAGGGAGACACTGTTGAAAATAAATGTTTTATATGTAGAGACACAAAAACATTTGAGAAGAACGTAATTTTAAAGGAGATAATTTGTGCAAATCTTATCCACTTTCAGATGAACTTTTGGAAAAAAAATTATTGCTGGAACAAAATAGGAGAAAATAAAAAAGAAATTCCAAAATTTTTAAATTTAAAGAATAAAGAAGTTTACTCCTACATGTTTAGTTTAAAAAAGATGTACAGATTTTAAAAAAACTAAGATCCAGTGAAAACATCGCACTCACTCACGACGAGATTAAAGGAGTGTATAAACAATGCACTGATGACCTTATAAAAAGAACAATAAAAACTAAATTTAAGCGTGAAAAATGTAATAAACATATTGTATTTCCTACTTTTCTTCCTTTTTAACCTTTGTATACAAATGTTACGGTAAAAACACAATGTAAACACCCTTGGGTATGACACACCCTGCGCGATAACTTTAGGTCGTTTCTTTCACGCGAGTGATGGCGGGTTAAGATAATTTCATACCTATATCTGCGAACACATTTGATTTTTGAATCAGCTTAATGAAACTAATGTACAATATAACATTTTTCTACAATTTATTTTTTAAATCTGGAGTGAAATTGCTTGTTGAAATAATCATCACAGCATACAAGTTCATATCTGCCAACATGTATCTATATTTGCTCTTGTTGATCTTCATGCAAGAAAAACTGCTTACAAATATATATTGACCCAAATATGAAGAATATTTTATGTCTATTTGGTTTTCTGGCCAGTGCTTCTCAAACTTTTAACATTTGCGATCCAGTTTTCAATGAAAATTTTCCTCGCGCCACCTACATACAATAACAATGCATTAAATTCAATAATATACTTTGACGATAAAGCTACAATACGATTTTAATTATAAACCGTACAAATTATCGGATAAGTATTAAATTCTGTATGCGACAAGCCCATGGGGGTCGCTAGTAGTTATTATACTTGATCTTAGCTTATTATTGATAAATTAATTATCCACAGCATTGGGAAGTAATGATACATTTATAAGCATAATATATGATTGTAAAAGTATATTTTATTTTTCTATTATGTCAAAATGTATTTTGTTTTGCTTCCTTCAGTAAATTAATGTATTTTTAATGATATTTTATTTTCGATATGCTCGCGCTCCTCCCATAGGGTTTTGACGCCCCCCAAAAGGGGCATGCCCCACAATTTAAGAAGCGCTGGTCTAGGCGAATCGCAAAAAAAAATCTTTGTGGGTGACTATTTGCCCATCCCTTAGTTTGGCAATAATATTTAAATGTTTTTAGATGTACGAGTAATAAGTAAATTATTTTTTAAGAAATTTGTATCTAAATATTTTGAATTCTTTTTAAATATTTATTTAAAGCATATGTTCTTAATGCGTAAAATTACTTGAAGCATAATTAAGTTTTCTATTTCAATTTAAAATGTGAAATATTCAGAATAATCAAAAAATTAATTAAAAACATTCTTTTTCAGTCCTAGGAAAAACAGTACAATAATAAAAATTATTTTAAAGCTCAATTTTCTAAAAAAAATTTTAACAATACATTTTCTTTTTTCATTTCATCAAAAACACTCATTGTAAAAATTGTATTAAATTTAACTTGTTCTCTTCTAAAGCATTTGAAATGTGCTTTAAAATAACTTTTAAAAATTTTTAGAGAACTCCTTTAAAAAAATTATTTGCTAAGCATTCAAATGGCAAACTTTACCTACTTTTAAATAAAGGAAATTTGTTTATTGACAGGAAATGTTTTCATTTAAAATCTTCCAAATCTTTGGGGAAAAACAGAAATCTGAAAAAGAAATAACCTTTCTGAATCGAACTTTGTTTCTCGTTTAAAAATACATAAGCAAATTTTGCATCTTTTTGCCTTAAGCATAGTGTTTTATCCAGACAACTCGCTTGAATAAATTTTACCGGGGACAGATAAACAGATTTCAAAAGAAAATGCAAAAATAAGTTTTGACTGTAAATGGCAAATTGTTTTCATACATATACCTTACTGAACTGTTTGGGCCCGTATACAACTTAAACATGCAAAAATTCTGCATTCAATCTTCCAAAATGAATAAATAAATAATTTCGGTACCTAAAAATGAATTTTATTTTTTTAAAAATAAATTCAGCTGAATTATGTTTTGAAATACATTTGTTTTGCAAATCTTTGCTTTCATTAAATCGTAAGGTTTGGCTCTGATTTTCATAATTTTAAATTTCATCGTAGATGCATGATATGTGGATATCACACATTTTAGGTGGCCGCGGTAGCCGAGTGGTCTAGGCATCGGATCGTGGCTAGCGTGCCATGAGTTCGATCCCAGTACCACTGAAGGCCCGCCGTGTAGGGGGCGATGCACGTTAAATCTGTCGAGAGCTCAAACGTCCTCCCATTGGTGTGGTGTGGTAGTTAGGAGAGGGGGTTGCCAGCACAGGTGTCGTCCGCTTCACTTGACCTTGGTTCAAAATTACGCGGACCGTCCCCAAAAGCCCTCGTGTAGCTGAACAGTGGGACGTTAATATTCACTCACTCAATCACACATTTTAGAAAGAAACTCCATAAAAATTACTATTAAATAGGGCAAAACACTAAATCACTTGGCAAAATAAGGATAGCTTTAATACAACACACATTAAGAAGGATGTCTGTCATATATATATAAGGTAAATAATTTTTAAAAGATATTTTAGAAAATCATAATATATTTTTTTATTTCCATTGTCGGTTTACAAGACAACTGCAAGCAAAATGTGAAGCAGAGAATATTGACAAAAAGCAACAACAAAAACAACAAATAATAAATAAGAAACAATTCAAGTCCACAGTATATTCTATAAATCACACATTTTGTATCTGGCCTCCCAATATTTGCTCCACATGGATCCAGAGCTGAGTGCATGGCAGGGTGCCAAATGAAGGGTGTCTATTTCTTCATTGGAGTCGCACAGTTTACAAAGGGGACTCTGGGCAATGCCTATCATGTTTAGATGCTTGGATAGGCAGTCGTGGTCAGTGGCGATTTGAAAATCGGCCACAGCTCTATCTCGTGGCCATTTTGGAATATGAAGGAGTTTGCTAAACCACACTTTTTGATTATTCTTTTAGTTGAATTTCTACCAGAAGTGTGTTCCCTGTAGTATACTTCTCTAGGATTCTTTGGTCACTATAAAAAAACTGTATTGTTAGAGGTTTGAAAGATTTTTGTCCCCTTCGCCAAGCAAACGGCATTTTCTTTCACATCAATGCCACAGAGCGATGGAATCCATTGCATGTCAATGTCTATATGACATTGAAAAGTAAATCTCCAATTTACAGTTGACATTTCAGAATATCTACTGATGAAGGTGCCTCGATGGAAGATATTGCTTGGAGGGCCTTGAATCAAATAAAATAACTACTTTTGAAACACGATCTGTGTTTCAAAGAAGTTGAGATAGAGCAATACGTATAGCTGCAATTTCGGCATCTAAAGCAGTGCTGTGAATTCCTATTGGTGCATAGAAGGAGAATAGGTTGCAGCAAACTCCAGCACCTGCATTACTGTTATCTATCAACTTGGAACCGTCCGTGAAAACGTATAGACATTCATCCACAGGATATAAGGCGCATAATGTCTCCAAAGAAAGGACCCTTAGGATATGGCTATCTGTTTCTTTCGTACCTCTAGAAAAAATAATATTGATTTACAATATAGAGAAATTCCATCAGTCACAATATTTAATTATAATGCAAAGAAAATACATCGCAAGCACACATTATGCAAAGATTACTAGAACTCGTATATCTACAAGTATTATAAAAATTGCTTTAATACGCAAAAGTATTTTAAAAATAGTTTTATGTACGCAGAATTTAATTATAATAATTTTGTGGTGTCTTAGCGCATCAAACACACAGACAAGCAGTATCTTAGAACTGAAATAATTATTTTATATAAATCAATCCACCTAATGGCTACTTCCAAGAAATTCGTTAAGTTATAAAATGCAGTTTCTTTAAACTTTCTATTTATTTTTTAGTTATTTCAGAAATGAATGGGATCTCTGAAAAGTAGATTAAAAAGACAATAAAATCATCTTGGTAAAAGGTAATTTCTGTAATAATAAAAAAACCTCTCGCAATGTAACATACTGTATATTTACGAATATAAGCCTATCCGTGCGTTTTTAATTCAAGAATTTATCCATACTTCGAAACCCTTATATAAATCAAATTGATATTTTCCAATTAAATTTTACTTCTGGTAATCCTATCTGAAACTAGCGCATCACTTGTTATCATTTTTTCTTTCACTTGTTATCTTGTGCCTTATCTGTGCTATTCATACGTTTTAAGCCATTTTTTTATTTTAAAAATAAAGGTGAAGATAAATTTATATATGAGACGTGATCGTCGACCTTTGTTTCTTGCTTTGAAGGCAAAACTTGCTGCCAGATGATAATATACCTTTATACACCCCAATAAGAAAAGAATTTTTCGAATTATTCGGAAACTAGGATTATGAAAATGGTTTTAAAGGATTTATGTGACATTTTTCTTTTGTTTTAGCAATTATGTTCGGTTCAAAACGCCTAAAAAGTTAAAAAATTAGTATCCTTTTTGCATGGTTAACGGAAATGTAAGAATAAAAACTGTTTCTCCTAAATTAATTTTTTCCCGAATTTCCGTGTATGTCAATCCCCAAATCCTCGGCTTATACACGAAAAAATACATTCGTCGAAATAATCTAGTAAATTTTATGCAATAATGTAAGAAATATAAAGAGGTAAGGTTTTTTTATTCTTCGGTTTTATATATTAAACTAACTTTTTCGCGCTCACACTTTGCTGGATATTTCCTGATGCTGCACGAGTATATATTGTTTCAAGTTAAAGCGATTTTCAAGCGATTGTATAGAAAAATATTCTTATAACCCTTACCTCTCTATTTAAAAGGGACAAAACGAATTTCTTCAACAAATATATAATTAGCTATTACACCTATATAGATACAGATATATTATTATTTCCACCAAAACCAATTTTAGCAGGTCTCTACTCAACAAAATAAATACCCTTACCAAATTTCATGTCTGTAAGTTTTATTATTCGAAAACGGGATTTTTCAAAACTACTATACTGTTCGAACTAATTAGCACAAGCATGTTTTTCTTGTTTAAGTTGGTATGTGATGTCCTGAACCACCTCAAACCCGTTATATCTGCTTTTATGTAGCGTGACAGATTGACTTTGACTAAAATTTATTCATTTTAATGTATCAGGATCTCAGTTGTGAGCCTTTCAGTGGGGCAGCTGGTAATTTCAATTTTGCTTTCTGTATAAGACGCATTACTTTTACTTGTTCAAAGAGGGATATTACTGAGAGGGGAACCGTTCTAAAATAAACTGCATTTGATGAACACTCTTCTATGACCGTGAGATATATAACACTATGGTTGTTGGTGTGATCGAATTAAGTGTTTTAAGAACATTTCAAAACTCTGGATCATTGTCTCCAAAAAGAAAATAAAAATGTGGGCGCAAGGAAAATTACTCCAAGAATTGATAACATTTTATTAAGAAATAACAAAATAAATCCAAGAAAGACAAGCATAGACCTTTGAAGGAATTAATTGGGTAATGGTGTTGAAGTGAGTACCTCAACTGCACGGAAAAGGCTTCTGGAAGGTGGCCTTAAGATAACAAGGCTAAGGGGAAAAAACTATTTCTCAGAAAATGATGAAAAAACGTTTAGCATGGACCAAAAAGTACTGATTACAGACTATTAACTACTGGAAGAAGGTGATTTAGAGTGATAAAACACTTATTTGTGTAGGGATACAAATTAAGTGTAGTCACATGAAATAAAGCTGAAACTTCGTTACCAGATCATACCCAAAAGATTGTAAAACACCCTTCTAAACAGAGGTTTGGAGTTTTTTCACAACAAATGGCTGTAGAAGCTTAGTTCCTCTTAAATACATGATAAGTTCTGTCAAATAGTATATAGAAAATATTACGTAGTAGGATTGTTCCATTCATGGAAACATTTGATGGAACATTTCAGCATGACTTGGCCCCTTGTCACAATTCGAAATTGGTCGATACTCTTAAGCGGAAAATAAAATAAAAAGTGTTCGATTGGCTAAAAAATTCACCAGACTTAAATCCCATTCAAAACTGGTGGCATATTCTCAAGAATCGTTTCTCTAAAATGAATCGCACGACAACAGAACAAATAATAAAAAGGGCTATACTAGTGTTTTTCTAAGATGATGAAATCAAGAAAATGTGAGCTATTCTAGTGGACTCAATACCAAGAGGGGTTGAAAAGGTCATTTCTGCTAAAGGAAGACATACTTTGTAGTAATATACAGATTTTTCAGTCTATTTAAGGTATGTGTTGCCGATATAAATTAATGGACTGTAAGTTTTAAAACAAATTTTAATGAGCGAAAACGGATCCCAACCATATGGTATCGCTAAGCTTTTCGAACTGAATACAAAGGTTACTACAGTTGACTCGGAGCAAAATCTATACAAAGAATTCTCGCCAACTGGCGCCAACAGTATGTAATGATAAAAAGCTAAGATTTTAGAAAAAAATCACTTTTTTTCCATTTGTCCCAATTAATTCGAACAGAATTTGTAACCTTCCTTGGGAGTAGATTTCTGCAAAACCCGTTCTAAGCGGAACTCAACTCAATAACAAAAACATGATTGCCAAATTTCAAGTTAATAAGTTCCGAAGATCTCGTAATCAGGGAGTGAATCGTTTTTCTCCTTTATATATATAGGTTATCTAATTCTTCATCCTTAAATATCTCTATTCATAATACTGCAAAAACAAGTATAAATGATCCATTTTAAGGAATTCTACATGTGACCATGGAGAATTTTCTGTAAAAAATTTTTTTCCAAGATTTTATTCATTACTCTAGAACAATTCTACCACACAAGTACATTTGCTACCGTATTAATTTTCGCTGAAGTCCTTTTGATTACTACTAAATGAATATTTGAAAACGTATCATCCATTAACCTATGCAATTGGAATCTCCCTTTGAAGTCAAACCTAATAAACAATTCAGCCTTGTCCAATCCTCAACCAATCGTGATTTTAAAGCATTCATCTGTGTTGTACGGGAACAAAGTCCCTTTATCCATAAAAGGTTTATAATTGATCACATTGACACATCGCTGTCCCCTCAGAGACCGAGATTAGCCACTGTCAACGAGACCGAAACAGGTGCTTCGGTAGGAAACTGAATTAAAATGGGTACGTAATGTTCATCAAAGCGGCATGCATGATGGGAGAGTCTAATTACGTGAAGTAATTTGTTTAACTTCATGTAAATGCGTTTGTATGCTTCAATCGGTTAAAACAAAGCAAATAAAAGATCATGATAAATTTAACTCACTTTTTACAATTTTCAATGAAGAAAAATATACATAACGCTAAAATAAAATTACGTGTAATAGAATTAATATAATTTAGTGCATGGGTGGTGAACCTTTATGAATCAACGTGCTATTTTTTCTAAAGAAGTTTTTAATGAGATATAGACGTGCCATCAAATAATTTGGACTTCTGATTATTGGAAAAATCATAAAGTTAAATACTAACAACTCAAAATCTTTATTTACTACGAAAAAACGCCTTTTGCACTGTATAGTTGTAAACGTTTTAGTTATGCGTGTAATTCAAATTAACGTAACATTAGTGTGATTTCTGTTACTGCAGATTGGATGACAAATAACTTATATTAGGATTGAAGATGTATCTTTTAGTAGACTGCATGCTGAATTGGAGTCATCTGCCAAATGGTTTCTAAGCAATTAATTATTTTTGCTCTGGCTCACTTTTTTGACAAGGGGATTAGTGATTTGTTTCAAATGCCATTTTGCAAATGATGTTCTGCATACCACTGTTTCAGAACATAAAACACACACCGCTTTGTCACCTTTACCAAAAATACCATAATCGTAAATATAACACAAACTTTAAAATACAGTTGTATCAACGAAATTGACTATGCTATGCGTAGACAAATTTTGCATCATAAGCAACTGTATTTTACGACGTACCTGAGCATGACCATAACAAACGAGTGTGCTCTCAGCCGTTCCGAGACCGATCATTCGCGTTTATTCGTTATACTTCATAGTGAACTTTGTTATTTTGAAATAAAATGCAAAAATTTTGATCGTTGGCGTACCCAAAATATAGTGCCGCGTGCCACAAGTTCGCCATCCCTGATATTATGAAATAAATCTGAATATACTTCGACTTTCAGAAACCAATACTACATTATTTATTTTTTTAAATTTATGTGGTTAATATAACTTTTGAAAAGCAAAAAAAAAGAGAAAAATGGTTAGTAAGGCTTATGTTTTGATTTTGAATTGATAGTAAGTTACAAACATAAAACTATGAGCTTGAACTTTTGCTTAGGTTATATTGAAGATAGGCTAAAGCCATTTCTGAAGAATCATTTTTTTTTCACAATTATTAAGCAAAAACTTATTAATATTTGATATCACAAGAAGATAAACACAAAAGCTGTAACGTTATTGTAGTAATACAGCAATAAAAAGTGAGTATAAAGGCATATCTACCAAGTAATTCCAATATAATGTTAATCCAGTAGTTAAAAATTTTATTTTTTTTCTTAATTTTATTTTTTTTTAAATTTATAATTTATATTTGTACAAGCAATCTGAAAAGTTATGTTACTAGCGTCTAAAAAGATACCGTAAATTTACCAAGGAAATATCCCATTAAAACTTATTTCCAATTTTTAATTTAATGATGTACCGTATAATCCGGCGCATAACATATACTTTTAAGACAAAAAAAAGGATGCAATTTACTGGAGCCTGTATACGTTGAATATAAAAATGATAGCTTTAAAAATTAAAAAGTACATGAGCATTAAAAAATTGGACTTCTACATTGATCGAAATACTGTTTATTTTTTTTAAAAAATGACTATCCACATTTGAATTTAAAAAAAGGATTGTAGCCCTAGAATTATACTATTTTTTTAAAAAAAAGTCTGGGATAGTACCTGGGATAAATTACTTCAAAGCATAAGAGCATTGCATACTTACATTTCAGGTTCCTTCGTAAAAAAAAGGGGGGGCGCGTTATATGGTGAATATAACAAAAAATGAAAAATACTGCTTAAAAGTATAGGTGGGCTTTATATACCGGTGCCCATTATATGCCGGATTTCACGGTTATATTTTTTAAATATATTTTAATTCTTCACACAACATGTATTATCGATAGTATATTAGAATATTTATGTTCTTGTAATAATTGTCAGTCTTGTATAAAAAAGTTTCATTTATATCAACTTATTTCAGAAATAGGCGAAAGCCTTCATATGCACTAAAAATACATATCTTGGACATTAAAAATAGATTATTTCCTAAATAAATATTTAAATGACTGTTTTTGCAATCTCGTTGTAACATTACATTTATAAAAAAAAATCCATCAAAATATATAGTAATAATATTTGTTTGTTGTATATCTTTATTATAAATATATAATTTGTACTGTAAATACAATCAATACACTAAGATTAATAAAGAAATAATGTAATATATGTGATAAATATTTGATTAAATTTCCCAGTGTATGATACGTTTATATATTGAACATATTCTTGCGTGTATTTTCATGTAATCAGTGAAGAAAACCGACCTTCTTCCTTATTAATTCTTAGCTGCGTAATATCTTCTCTCACCAAGGCCCTTTCCCTCCAACATATCCGATTTTCTACAACACGGGTAGATTTCCGATGGGTTGAATGGATGGTCTTACAGAACTGAATTACCCTAACCGGAAAAATGCCCCATCTTGTATTGGTTTTTCCGACTGCTAAATCATTTCCCTAGATTAAAGAGATGTCAAGAAGCGATTTTATATATTTAGATTCATATTATGACATAATGAACGAGAATTTTTTTCCTTATTTGACTCATGTTTTTCTCTCTATCCCCTTATTACTTTTCCTGAAAAAAGAATATAATCTAAGAGAAATGTGTACATTTCTTTATAGATTATAATGTATAATGTTATTCAGAAGTGAATTTGCTTGTGATAAAAAATATTCATTGAATAATGATAAGAAATTCGTTCTTTAATGCATTATAATTCGCAAATTTTTGTAATTTTTAAAAGCTTAAACTCTGTATGCTATCTCAACTTTATTTATAATTCTGAATTAGGATAGGATGGAAAATATAGACGTTTCCGCAGTGTGTAACGCATCACAAACAAACCAAATGCTCTTTTTGAATTTATTCAGATAAATTCCACAAAAAAAATAAATCTTAAGAGATTGTTACATATAAAAAGGGCTTTAAAATTTAAGATTTCTTAAGGTTTATACAATGACCAAAAATGTAAGAAGTTAAAATCTTAACACTTTTATGCAACTAAACATTTTAATTTTTAAAAGTGTGTTAAATTTATTATTTTAAAGTCATGATAAAGAATAACAATGTAAAAATCAGCATTTCTTTCAGCCGTTAATGAATATATGCTTTAAATAAAATTTAAAGTTTTACAGGGGAAGGGGATTTTATGTAGTTAAGCAGTATTGATTTTTTTCGTTCATAAGCGAACCATTAATAAATACTTTATAAATATCACAATAATTCAGGTAAATATTAATTATGTAATTTAATTAAATATAAAATTAGTTAAATTCAGCATTGTATTACAAAAAATACAATTAAGGTAAGCGGAGTTCAGCAGGAAAAATGCTGAAATTTTTGTTAAACTGTAATTCATATCAACACAATATGTATTACGATCCAAAAATTCACGGACTGCGGCCATTGCTGACTACGAAAGCAAGTTCTTAAAGTTAAACCCCCTGAAATGGATTCTACCAACCCTCTCCTACTTGGCCTGGTTGGCTTAGCCCATGTCATGTGATTGAACTGCTCTCGCAGCTGTTATCTTCCGAAGATAGTTAGCTTGCTCCACGATCTAAGAAAGATTGCTTTTCTTGAACAGCGTTGAACATAAATTCTGTCAACGCTTAGGTAAAACACCAATGGAGACTTTAGAAATGAAAAGTAAGATAAATGGAGAATCTACCATGGTGAAATCCAAAGTTTACGAATGGCATTGGCGTTTTAAAGAAGGCGAGGAACCATTGAACACAATGAACGCGTTGATTGACCTTCGAGCTCACAGAACGCGGAAAATGTTGAGTTGGTGTCTGAATGTGTTCGAAAAGATCGTTGCCAAACTCTTCAACAAATCGCTGAGGCTACACACTTCTTGAAGATGTCGTATGAGGGAATCCATTTGTCGTAAACGGCCTCAGTTCTGGCAGAATTACGACTGGGATCTTCTGCCTGACAACGTAGCAGCACATCGATCTCAATTTTTAAAGAGTTCCTCGCCAAAACTCACACTAATGTGCTTCCACATCCACCCTATTCACCAGACTTACCCCTACAACATTTGCGTGTTCCCATCAATGAAAAACATTTACATGGACATCCTTTTGTGTCATTAGATAAAGTGAAAGTAGCATCGCAGGACGAGGTTGCGAAAAATGGCTTCCAGAAGTTATACGAAAGTTGGCAGAAATGTATCGTCGCCCAAGGGGACTATTTTAAGGGTGAATGTGATTTCGTGTTGTGAACTATTCAGAGTAAGGTTTCTATTGTCCCCGAACTTTTGGATCACATACTATGTATAAAATATAAAATAAAAATAAGTATGTAAAAATTAATTGAACACTCAAAAAAGTATCTATGAATCCATATACATTTCCTAACGATAAATATACATTACATTACAAGCTTCAGTCAATAAGAATTGACAGCTAAAATATTTCGCAAAAGACATCCAACAAGTAGACATGATTAATAACGCTTAAAATTTTTTTGGAGAACTACAGATGACGATACTCAGAGACAGAAAAAATAGGATGTGTAGATAAAAACTTTATTATAGCAAAAAAATATGTGGACATCTGGAAGTATTTAACTCCATTTGAGCATAATAACCTAGCATATATAGCGGTTATGATACTTTGTATTGATTTATAAAAACTTATCGATATAAAATTTGAATATTTTGAAACATAAATTTATTGAAATAAATAATAGAGAATAAATCAAATGTATATAACTACGTAAAAGAACATATTAAAAGCGAGAATAACCATTTCCATGTATCAAATTAATATTTTAATTAAGATTAAACAAGGAATTTGAAATATTTTATTTCAACAGAACAGAAAAACATAATTTTATTCTTAATACTTTTAGGGCAATTAAATCTTGGGACATAATCAAAATTGATTTAATATTTTGTTGTTCTTGAGAATCATTCCAAACACATACAGTAAAACACGTTTCACACGAAATTGTGGGGACAGAGAAATATTTTTTCATGGTAAAAGAATTTCGTGTTAAAAATTCCGGACAGATTTAATGTGCATCGTGCCCCTACAGGGCGAATCTTCAGCGGCACTAGGCTCGAACTCATGACATATCAGCCTCGAGTCCGTTACCTTAGCCACTAGGCTACCACGGTCACCATTTTACCATTGGAATGTGCGTTCAAACAACTGCGCATACTTTTCATGATGTTTCTCACTTCGGATGACGTGGAAACAGGGGCTGCATTATTCATTTCTTTTTCGCCGTCAGAATTTGTGCCAATGATATTTTTTTAGCTTTAAGGAAACTAATGTCTTTGTCTGCCACAATTGGAGCTGTGTGCACATTATCATCATCCACTTCAACGGATTCTTCCGATGATATTGTAGGATAATACAGAATACGGAATACAGTCCAATAAACAAAAAAAAATAATATGAAACCTTCTTTTTTTTCATTTCACACCTTTCTTAAATCTCTAGTCTTTTCCATATTTTGACCATTCCCAAAAATGAAATCTTTTCGTGTTAAGAGAAAAAAAATGCTTGAAAATACATTGTAGTTTGTCGTACCATTGTATTATTTAGTATTAACCGATATTTCGTCTTAAGGTATCCGACTAGGTTCGGAGACTAATTGTTCAAAAATTGATTTTCAGAATAAATTTATTGTTTTACAGAACATAAATAGGTTTAAAAAGTCATAATTATTAAATAAGTAACATATATCACTCTTTGTTTTTTGAAAAAAAAATATTATTTTTATGAATTTTTTTCAAAATTTTTAAAGTTAAAGAAAAACACCATAAATAAAAATAAATTGTACATAACGCAATTTTAGTTTCATTGATATACTGCTTGATCCCTCAGAAGTGTCACAAACCGCAGAATAAAAAATATTTTAAGAAATAAATATTTTATTAGCATTTACATTTGATGTTAATGATTTTTCATCAAAATTACTGCATGTTCTAAGCTAAAAATGGCTGTAAAATGGGAATAAATGTAGGTGTCTTAAAACCTGCGGTTTGTTACAATCTGAAGGACCCATAACATATATGTTATAAATTTCATTGAATTTGATTGGATTGTTTTGGAGATATCACGTTTTTCGTGCACAAATTATTGTAAAAATTTCATTCTTCAAAAAACGCATTAAAAAAAATATTTTTATAAGTTAGATGAAGTAAATGCTATAAAACAACTTTAAAAATTCTAGTTTTACGTATTAGTCCTTCTCTCTCAATAATTATATTTCTTTTTTCCTTAATGGCTCAAACATCATCAAACACTTAAAGAGCACTTTTTCAACCTAGTCGGATACCTTAAACGCTATCGGGTTAAATGCATTTCACTGTAATTTAATAATCCAAAATTGTGCCTAAACTCAGAGAAAAAAATCTTAATTATTTCCTGCTACCCCATCTTTCAACATCCAAAATATTCCAAATTGTGAAAATTTTACGAAAATCTGCATTAAAACCAACCTTCTTGTTGTTCTTGCTGACATCCACTGACAGATTTACTGAAAAAGTCATGCCGAATACGCATTACAACAATCCGCAAAAACCGAACACAAACGTTTTGGCGCGAATGGAAAATTTTGATAGATAACGAATGACTGGCTGCGGGGAGAGTACGTGACGATTGCTAGGAAAATTCACGGGGTTTGCCTCTAATTGGAGGACTCTCATTCCTCCTCTAAATTTGAAAGCATCAGCACTCATCGAAACTTTTCGTACTGAAATAAGTTACTTTAAGAGCTCATTCCAGGAAGACATAGTCCGTTCCTTTTCGAATCTCGAACACTCCAGGAAGTGTTTCTGCTCTCCTGTTGAAAAGGGCAACCTCGAATAAAGAGGGTTTTTAGAAGATTTGAAGAAATTGAATTGTATTAATTTTGAGGTAAAAATGCTCATTTTTTGAAATTTTCGGATATTTAATTTTTCTTTATAAATTAAATTGTTTTTATGATATCTATAGCTACATATGTGATCAAAAGTACATCTGGACACCTGTAGGTATTTCTTTTCCCCTCAGTAACTAAAATATTAACATGAGTTAGGACCATCTTTTGATGTAATAGCAGCCACAAAGGTAATGAAAGCTGCGATATAATAGTTTGCGGAAGTTCGCAGCAGGAATTGCTTGACAATCTTGTAGAAGAACAAGGTCCATTCTGTCACCTATTTGAGGTGTCGTGGTCTAGTTTACAGTCAGTTCCAAATCACCCACAGGTGCTCTATGAAACTTTTAAACCATCAATTATGCCACTATTTTTATTGACAAAAATATTGTTTCGTTGTAAATAATAAAGAACAATATTTCTATAAATAAGTAATATACAAGGTATGACATCAAAAAGTGTGTAGCTTGAAAAAAAGAGTGGAGTAGTCAGCAACTGTTTTGATGATATCATCTCACGCATCTCCTTTATCCATGTGGCCAGTTTCGCCTTAATCAATCTCGCCAGTTTTGAGTATTGCGTCATTTAGTGAACACGTGCAAGTGCATTCTGCCGGGAAAATGTTGAATCAGCATCAAATTTCTTTTGAAACTTATGAACTCAGCCACGAAAACTTTTCAAATATTAACTGAGGCTTATGGATATGAAACTTTGTCAAGAGTACATGTGTTTGAATGGTATAAGAGGTTTCAGGGGGAAGGGTCAGTGTGGAAGGTGATGAACCTGCTGGACACTCAAGGTCACGATTACAGACCAAAACATTGCCAAAATTCGTGATATGAGTAGATTCCCACTCATATCAGTGGTCAGACTGTTAATCAACACTACTATATTGAAGTTCTAAAAAGACTTCGGGAAAAAAGGCCAGAATTGGTAAGTGAGGAATGGCTGTTGCACCAAAACAATGCAACTGCTCACTTGGTCTTATCGGTCCAGCAGTTTCTGACCAGCAAAAACAATACTGTGATAGAACATCCTCCTTATTCACCTGATTTAGCCCCATGCTATTTTTTTTTAAATTTTGTAAAGCTAAATCTTGCTGAAAGGAAATCCATTTTACGTCAGTTGAAGAGGTTCAAGCAAAACGAACATCTAAAGACACTTCCAAAACCCTCGTTCCAGAACTGTTACCAGCAATGGCAGCACCGAATGCAGAAGTGTGTGCATGATGAAGAAAACTACTTTGAAGGTGATAATGTCACGGAGAACTGATTCTGTAAGCGTACAATGATTTATTGGACCAGTCTCGTTGCTTTGTGGGTCACACCTCGTATATATATTTATATTTGAATTCCAAAAATATACATTGATAATATTAATTTAAAGGTTTCTCTTTTGTCAGAAATATTGCTATTTAATTGATTACCTGAAAAAATTTGAGAACAATGCAAATCCATACACAATTAACTAAGCTTTTACATTAAGGCAAAAAGGGATATGTGAATATCAAAGGAACTATATACAAAGTAAACCCATCAAAATTAGAGAATGGAACACATTGCAATGACACTCATTTATATTAATTACCAATTATATACTGCGGAAATAGTATTCAAAGTTCTGATAATTTTATTCATAATTCCATCATACACAGCTTTAATAAACGTTTATCTGAATTTAAATGCCATGTATTCTAAATAATTTATTTAAAGATATTAGGCATGTATTTGCCATTGAGATCAAAAAATCATTTAAGACTGTCTTCGGTTAATGTTAAAGAATAAGATACGAAAAATTGGAATATTTTTTCTGATATAAAAGCACTTCAACATTAATATTACATTCTAGATTTGCTGTCCTGTAGAGAATCACTTACTTTATGATAATACTGATTTGCATCCTAGTTGACCCATTTTTTCTTTTATAAAATGTGTTTCGCATTATTTCTCCTATAACGTAATGTTAAATGAGCTATCCCTTTACATGTTAAAAGGAAAAATTAATTATTTATGAATATTTTAAAATTTTAAAAACACTATATTGTAGGTAGATGTATGAGTTACAATGTTACAAATTTTTATGAAATAAATTATAATTAAAAAAAACTAAAGAACACGCTTTTATACTGAATCGAACCAAAAAGTAAACAAATAATTCTTAATATAAGAATAAAATGATGAACGAGAAAATTAATGTCATTGGGGTAAAAGCGTGGGGTGCAATTTCGGAATTGAAAAGAGTTAGAAACTATAACAATTGATATTTTTTTAAAACACCCCACGCTTTTTCCCCAATGACATTAATTTTCTCGTTCATCATTTTATTCTTATATTAAGAATTATTTTTTTACATTTTAGTTCGATTCAGTATAAAAGCGTGTTCTTTAGGTTTTTTTAAATTATAATTTATTTTTCATTTTTTAGTTCGATCTACAATAAAAGCGTGTTTTTTTAGTTTTTTAAACTGTCATTTATTCATTGTTGAATTTATCCTTGAGTTTGATATTTGGAGCCAGAATTACGTGGCTGCTGGAATAAGTCTTGATCTTCAATGGATTTTAATTAAAAGGTCTGAAGTGTATTTATTTTCTATGTTTACAGGACCTCGGATGAGTCCCGTATCGTTATATTAGATTCCGTCTCAAAAGAACAGGTCAAACAAATAAAATGTGTGGTAAGAAGAAAAAAAGTTCGAATTAAAAAAAAATTTAATGTACCATGTTTTTATAACTGACTAAAAAGTATAAAATTCCTCCTTAATTTTTTTTTCCCTTCTTTTTTCACATTTTCATGCATTGTCATCCACTTCTGAGATATGGTCCAAATTTCAAGTCTCTAGCTCATCAGAAAGTCAAACAGTTTAAAATCAATTACAAAATTCCACCCGGACAAACATTAAAGAAAGCGAGTTAATAAAAACATGGTAATATTAAGTGTCAATCGTATTCTCACCTTTTAAACGTATTGCTATAATGTTAATTCGTATCATCACTTCTAAACGTATTGCTTTATAAAAAAAAAAAATATTTAGCAGTTAGAGCATAAATTATTTTTTTCACATCACGAGCCTTTTTTTTTTTATTTTCATTTTCAGAAAAATGTTTATATTATAGTAAGAAATTGATAACACATACCCACCATCCACTTTCTCACATACAGAACACTTTTTTTTTGTTTTATTTTTTATAAACTACAAGTGTATTAATTAAAAACACTCGCTGTTGGGTTACATCTTTTTCTTTTGTCGCTAAATCTGGAATTAATCGCCAAATCTGGAAATGATATGTGGGATTAGTCGCCAAATCTGAAAATCGTATGTGCAATAAGTTGCCAAATCTGAAAGTGGTATATGGAATTGTCGCCAAATCTGAATATCATGATTCCTGACGATCCTGATGAGGACAATGGAACAAAATTATGAAATTATTGTATTGTCATCGGTCCTTGACAAGTGTGCAAAATTTCGAATTAATCTGACCTTTTTAAGTGGGTGAAAATCGAGTTCCAAGATTCCGTTACATGCAAGTGAAACTTATAAAAGGGTGTTAAAAAGAAGCCTTTTTCTGTCCAATATTGAGTTCCGTGTTTAGTTCTAGCTCTCATACATTTGCCGAAAACAACCTTAATACAAACACAAAGAAGTTTGGCACAAAAAATACTCAATTACAAATTTTTTACGCTTAAATTTGTTCGTGCTTCTATTGTACGATAAGGGAAATAATCAAATTAAAGCCAAAAGAAGAACTTTCTCACTGGTATGTAGCAAACTACAAATATATTGACATTTTTAAGGAGAAAAAAGTATTCCTTATTAATTTTTTCCCAAGAGTATTGTTAATTTTTCTCGTCTCGACAATTTTTGTAGCTACAACTTACTTAATGAAACAATTAAATACTAAATGTTACTGTATTTTAAAAGTAAGGAAAGAAATAAAATATTTAATTGTACAGATTCTTAGTTAGAAGTATTCCTCATTTTGATATTAAAATTTTAAATGTAAAAATCCTGCAAGTTATTTGTTATATTTTCTTCTTTCAATCTTTGGTTTGTATATATTATTATTCTAATAGTAATATTATATATATATATATATATATATATATATATATATATATATATATATATATATATATATATATATATATATATATATATATATATTAGTGATAGTGTTTTTTATAAGAGATGCAGTTTGTCCATGGTACTGAAATACTTCTCATTAGAAATTTTCTTTGTGATGAAGGGGGCATTTTTTATTGATGACCAAAGCTTTAATTTTCTTGAAAATTTTCGATAAAAAATAGGAATTTGAAAGGCAATGTGCTGTTTTAGCTTGAGAAGAAATGAAAAGGGAAAGATAATCCAAAAAAAGCCGATACTGTAATGTAAAACTTAGTATTACACCAAGCTCTTTAAATTGTGTGGATATATTAGCACACACACAAAACCCTCAATTGTTTGGAAAATAGGTACAAACATGAAATTTTTTTTTGAGTATGAGTGAAATTCTTTTAAGGTATATGAAACACTCTTCATAGCACGCAGAGCTTACTTATAAAAACCAAACATTTGAGAGGTTTTGTTTGCATAATTATAAAAAATGTAAAAACATTAAAATTTAAAATTAAAATTAAATTCTTCCATTTTCGAATTCTGTTAAGTATTTTCCTTTGTTATATGTAATAAAAAATTTGCCTTTTTTTTTCTGGAACATTTTGGGCAAAAAAGGACCACTTAAAGGGCTAAACTGAATGTAAAAAAGAATGAAAAGCAAATAATAACTTTTCTCACAACTTTTGGAAGAAGGGGTAGGTCAAAAAATAAAAAAAATATTTTCTGACATTCTTTCTAAACGAAACATTTTCTAACAAATATTTGTAACTAACAGACACGCAAATCGAACAGCTCAAAATATGCCAGTGTATGAGAAAAATTTCACTCACAACTTTTGATACAAAGAAAAAACGAGCTAGAAGAACCCTGATTAAAGCCTCGGAATAAACTTTTTTTACTTTTTTCCCGTTTCGTAGATCGTAATTACATTTTGCTTTGAAACATCATTCCAAGGATCCGTTCAGCCAATTTTGTTTTCAGCAAACAGCACTTTTTTCTTGCTTTCCTTTCCTTATTTCAGATAATATCTAGCGCGGTGGAAATACACTATGCAAAGTAAAAGGAAATAAAAAAAGGGGGAAAGGTAATAAAACATAAGAAAAAGCTACATTTCTCGTGTCGTAGTAAAATTTACATTTCTGACTTTCGTCTACGGATATATATATGCATATATATTATTTAGAATGCCGTGTTAGCTCCTGAACAAGACCTTGAAAGAGAACCGCTGAGTTGAGTTTCAGCAAAGATTTTAGTCGTTCGAAAATGTGTTGAAATTACAGTTGTAGTGAGTTTCAAAACCAGAGAATGTATGATTTAACTTCATTGAGCGTAGCATTCATTTATCTTTTTAGCTAAAAGATAAATGTAAAGCTAGCATACAGATACGAAAAAGATATTTTTAATCTCCTAACTGGTTTCCTCGTACACCGTATGGATACCGAAAGCTGATCACAACCGGTTTGCCCGTACACTGTACGGGCACTGATATTTTCTTCTTTCTGTCTTTGATTTGCACATATTTTAATTCTAAAGTAAGATTTTTAGTAATAGTGTTTTTAAGAAAGGCAGTTTATCCATGGTACTGAAATACTACGCCTACGCGATTTTCTTTGCGGTGAAGGCATGAATTTTTCATTGAAGGCAGAAATTTAGATTCTTGAAAATATATTCGATAAAAAAAAGGATTGCCAAGGCAATGTGTAATGTGTTGCGTCAAAAGAAATGAAAATGTAAAAGTTGTCCAAAAAAGCCGATATTGTATCTGTTCCAATTGCAATGTATATATATGAACACACACAAAAAATATCCTCAACCATTTGAACATAATTTTTTTTGTAAATATTAGAGAAATTATATTAAGATATAAGAAACATTCTTCATAGTATGCTGAGTGTACTTATAAAACAAAACTTTAAGGAGATTTGTGTGTTTCACAATTATAAAATAAAAAAATAGTGCAAAAACTTTAAAATTGAAAATTAAAATAATATTTTTTTCATTTCCTAATCTGTTAAGTATTATGCTTAGTTATATGCAATAAGAAAATGTTCGTTTTTTGGAACATTTTGGGCAAAAAAATTGACTACTTAAGGGGTTAAGTAAGTTGCGACACTGAATGAAGCGTGTCTAACTTAATTACACACAGTTTTTAATGTGTGTTCACCTTTTGCTTTTTTCAGTCAAATTCATATCTTTCCTATGCTACGTATTTAGTATTAAACTATAAGATCCTGTATATGTATTTTTTCCTAAACAAAATAAATAAATCCTCTCTTAGAATGTACTACCTGGTACACCCGTTCTTCGCACGGGGGAATTGAAAAATTAAGCAATACAAATTGAAGGATAAAGAAGTTTGTAATGAGTTAATTTTACGTGAACTGCAAATTAAACAACAAAAAAAGCTTTTTTGCATATCTCAGCTGAACGAAAAAAAACCCTATATGTTAAATTTTAAGTCTGCAGATATAAAAGCTGATAAGAAGTATTTCTTTTTTTTTTCATTTATAACACCCCGTAACTCTCTTGTGGGTTGATTTTTGAAAACACCTTCCTAAACTGATCTCTGTTCATCAAAAGTAACATTTTGTTACAAATTTTGTGTAATGAACGCTTAAAACAGTGTAAATAATTTATATCTGGATGTGTAATACGTTAATATTACCTTCTGTTGTATTTATTTTATGTTAAAATTATAATATTCGCAAGCAATGCCATTCCTTACACTATAATGGCGATTCAATGGAAACATAGCGAAATGTTGGCTATAGAGCCAAGTTGGCATCCTTTTTGGCGACCATATTGGCAACTTGGCGATTGAGTGAGTGGTAAAGAAGTAGGTATGCTGCAGCGCCACATTGTGGGGAGCTGCAACAAAGAGGGTAGCACAAAAACATTCTCCGCAAAAAAAATACATATGCATGCCAATTTTCATAGTGATCAGTTAAACACTGTTGGAGTGAAGTGAGATCATATATACAAACATCCATTTATATAAATATAGATAAAATGGTAAGAAGTAAGTGTGCAAATGCGTTTAAGATATTATTTTGAATCCCATTAATTAATTATATGGTGACGTACAAACCATTTGCAACCCATTCTTCATGATTGATTAATTGATTGTTGCCCTCTCACAATAAAGCAACGAGAGGGTTATTGGCAATGCACTTCGTAACTTTAAACCATTCTCAAATATCGTCGACTACATGTGAACTGGCACACCATTCCCCAACTTTCCACACCAACATAAAAACTCTGATCTTCGAGAAATTTAATATGCTTCAACTTTATTAGATATCACCTTTCTATCTAAAAAAGTTGTAGCATGTATCCACTGTGTAATGAGTAAAATCCCATTGTAACCTCATGTGGACACATGGCATATTTAGGAGTACAACCAGCACAGAAAACATCATAAGGAAGATTTTATTTTATGGAAATTGTATAAAATTACAAAAGTTAAGTTACAAAATATCTAAGTTACAAAAATTTGAAAAAATAGGAAAATTAAAATTAAATTACAAATCTTTGTGAAATTGCTCGAAATGTTTCTTGGAACAAAAAGCTTTAAATGTTTTTAAAAGCTTTTGAATCTTTAAATGAAGTTAAGCTTAATAGGAAAAATCTGATCCTGAACAGCTTAAAAGTACATCTCTAGTACCTTACGTGAGGTAGTGCGCGTCTTTGATTGTTGCTGTTTTACAACATCAGAAAAGTGTATACTTCTTTATGAATCATCATGTATTTTTGTACGCAGTTTGTTTTGAAACTGCTTAATGGACTTTTCATACAGAACATCAATCATATAATATTTCATAAGATAGAACTTTAGAGTATACTTCATATTCATTAGTTTTCACTCATGGCAATTTCTTTTTTTCCATAGTAGAATTGTTTAATTCTTACCTTTTTTTAATGTAAAATAAATCCTAAAAGCCTATTGTCAGAAATAATCTTGATATAAAATAAATATGACGCATTGAGTATATAATGCTGCTTACATAAAAGCTTTGTTTGAAATCAAGCATTTTATTTCTTAAAAAATCTTTGCATTTTGTATGACTTTCTTTCAATTGCAGAATTTCTTATAAACTAAATCAAAGTTTCTTACTTAAAAGTTTAAGCAAAATGAATATGAATGTGAGAATAAACAATTAAATTTAAAAGTATTAAATATTTTTTAATTAAAGAAAAATAATTTTAAGAAAGAAACAATCGTAATAAAAAGGTGTGGAAAGACAAGTGGAACAAAAAATCAAATCTAAAATATTTTATGCTTAAATGAAAGCATACTATCAAAAAAAATTTTAACTTAAAGGATCCTTGAAACTACTCTGATGCAGATGCTACTAGATTATATTCATGTTGTTTACAAACACTATTTCACCAAAGCTAGCCAATCAGAACTTTTGACATCGAATAAAAATTTAATAATTCAGGACATCATCTTGTTTACTTACAGAGGAAGTAAACAAGATTGGGATAAATCAATGAAAATTTTTGAAATCGAATATATTCGACTCTCTCACCGAGCATCGCTTGACATGGTGTCATGGCAGAAATTTGGAATCAGGTTGTGATGTCTCCCCAAATCTTCAAGAGCAATGGATAATGTGATTGAGATGGAATCTTTGAATTACCTGTTCTAGAAAATTGATAGTTAGTAACAACATTTTAGGGCAGAATTGAAATAAATCGAATGGATAGCGTAGAAAATACTTAGGTTTTCCTTCGCTAAAAGCTAACATTACGTTCTCCATTAAAAATTTATGCTCGTAAAGATGTTTTATATAAAATCTGAGGAGTAAGACGATATCTGTTAGAAAAACTTAAAGTTTCAATTGTTTGATAATAATTTAAATAGAAAAAATACTTGAAATTTTTGATAAAGCTAGTTGAAATTAAAGAAAAATATAATAAGTCAATGTGTGCTTCTCAAACTTTCAATATTTTCGACCCAATTTTCAATCATAATTTTCATCTCCCCCCCCCCCTCTTCATACAAAAACAATGTCTTGAATGCTATAAAAATGTACTGTGACGCTAAAGCTACAATATACAATAATTATAAACCTTAAAAATTATCAAGATAAGTATTAAATGTTGTATATGACAAGTGCCCATGGGAGGCACTAGTAATGATTAAACTTGTTTTTAATTTAGTATTGATATATATTGCAGAATTGATACATTTATAAGTATATTACATCAGAGTAAATGTGTATTTAATTTTCATTACTTTACAACCTGCACTCAAAGAAAATCTACGGTGGTTAGCTTAGAACCTTTATTCGCCATTTTTTTATTCACACTATTTCACATTCAAAATTGAGCACAGTTACAATACATCAAACAGTCAATAGTCAACAACAACGAGATGTTTACGCGTGTGGCTATTTGCATCTGCTTTCACCACCTCGCTGGCAGGCCACTTGGCTAAGTGTTCACACGGTTAATAGCGTACGCACTATTGTTAGTCTTTTTACCATTAGTTACAATGTTTGAATGTATTTTGTTTTACTTTCTTTCAGTGAATTAATACTTATTTCCAATTCTTTTTATTTTCTACTTTTCAATATGCTCGCGTCCCCCACAAAAGGATTTCCCGCCCCTTAGGGGTACGCACCCACAGTTTGAGATACACTGTGATAAGTGTTTTAGAAAGAAATTTGAGAGGGTGATTGGCTTTGAATATCTCACGGAGAATAAACATGAATGCAATTAATAATATAAGCGAAGAATAATCCTCGTATTGCTTCGTGATGTTGACAAACAATCAATCAATCATAGTTATCAATCAATCAATCAGTAATATATAATGTATATCTTTCAGTCCGATTTAATAATTTTTTAACGTAAATGTTTCTTTTTCTGATGTTTTATGGTATTCTATGTATTATTTCAAAATCTTTGATATACACCAAAAAATGATATCCAAGATTCTCATATTGATACTCTCTGAAATTACTTAATATACTGCTACTCCATTTGTAAACTTGTAAGTTCAACTCACTGGCGAGCAAGCACAGGAATGGTATTTTATGTATCTGCTCTGTATACCGTTTAATAAATTGGTATTATTATACATAGACAAATTCTCGATGAATATCAGTTTATTTAAGTACGGCGACATATGATTCAAAACTTATTTTTTGACTTTCTTTTTAAGGTAATACACATATAACCAAGCGCATATACCATCCGCAACTAAACAGGGGATTGAATTTCTCAGTCAATATTCCAAAATCGTTCAAAAAGAAGATAAAATTTAAGAAAATATTTCCACTCTTTAGAACACTCCGTACACGCAATCAGTTCACTCTTTTCTGACAAAGATATTTTTTCCAACCATTTCACAAAGACTTGTGATCACTTTTTTACAAATTATAGAATAACTCAATTCTCCCTACTGGTCATGGGGATTTTAAAGTGCACCTCAATAGATTTAGCCCGTGTCCTTCCAAACTTTGTGACTGTGATGTTTGTTGACAAAGTGTTGAGTATCATATCCTTTTTTTGTTGTCTACTTTTGATTTTATTTATCTTATATATTTTTTTATTTTACTTGCTTCTGTAACCCCCGTGTGATACTTGTGATGCTCGGGAATTATTTTATGTGACTTCAATAAAAACGTGAAATATAAAAAAAAAATTAACTTAGGTCAACAAAGAAAATATTTTATTTACTTTTTATTAAATAGTTACAATTAATATATATATATATATATATATATATATATAATTTTTGCATCTGGTTTTATCAACTTAACACGTAATTTTTAACGATCATTTAGCGTATTCTTCTCGTACGTACAGTTTTTCCCGCTCTCAGGTTATTTGCATTTTTTCATGTAAGTTTTTCCTTCATTATTCCTTTTCAAAATTATTTTTATTTGTATTTTGTTAGGATTCATTTCCTTTCATATTTTCTATTATTTTTATTTTATTTTTCTTTTGGTTGCAAATTACACGTGGTTGGTTTTAGGCCTAACTTTTCAATATTGGTATGTTTTCCTGTTATGTATAAAATTTCTGCTGAACAGGGGAAGGTAGGATCCATAAAATATATTTAACCCTAATTTTGCTGGTCCTAATTCAGCAACAGCTTTAGAAATCATAACAGGTCTTCATTTTAGTCTATTGACTCTTTTGGCTTCTTACATTTTAAAGTTCTAATTCTGTTCCATGTTATACATACGCTTAGTTAATTCTTCTATAATAGACTCTTCCATTATTTTTAAAGTGTTTCTTTAAATCTGGTTTGAATCTTCTAGCTTTGTTAGTGATATTATTTTGTATTATCAATTTTATTATGCCATGTATTTCTTTTATTTTATGTTTATATATATATATATATATATATATATATATATATATATATATATATATATATAAATATGAAAGAATTACAATATTAAATGACAAAATAAAAAACGATTTCCCTTGCAATTTTCCATTTTCCTTTCTATATATGGCGTAGACTTTTTTTTTTTTGCTAATATTAATCCGTTTATTCAATTTAATTATTCTTATAAAACAGTACAGTAAAAAAGAAATCACATTCTCAGAAATTAGGCCATGCCATACTTGAACCCACGACCTTTGAACCAGAATTCCAACGCGCTATCCATTGCGCTACAGGGACACAAAGAGTGATTTTCCTTTCTATATATGCTATTGGACTATTATTTTAGTTTGTTACTATTAATTCATTTTTTGTTTTAATAAATTAATATTTGAAAAAACTAAATTAACATCAAGTGTCATCCACTAAAAGTTTTTAAAAATATATTTCAACTTGAATGCATGAATAGAAAGTATTTTATTAACGATTTAAAATTTAAACAAGATATATAAATATATATATAGAGAGAGAGGGAGGGACTAATAGTAGGAATTGAAAAAAATGCACTGATAGTCAAATAATTAAAAATAAATAAATCAAGAAATTTGAAGCAATATTTGAGTATTTTGCGTACTGTATAAAAACAATTTTTCTCTTTATATATGTGATGTATATTTCCCCAAACAACATCAAGTTTGTTACGTATTTCGATTAATCCCCTTTTTTATGCCCGTTGACTATCTCGAACTCTTAGGATGAGAAAACAATGCTGAACCTCATTTATTCCGGCGCACGTGCTGCCATTGTCGAGGCAGTTTTTCCCTTGTATATCGATTCCCGACAACATTCCTAAATTGCCAGTGGACTGCAAAGAAAAGGATTACATGACCGGATCTTGCTCGAAAGAGAGTGACCTAACCTGTATTGGATTTACCACCTCCTAAATCTCTACTCCAGATTAAAAGACGTCAAGAAGTCAGACCATAGACCAAGATTCACAATATATATTAGAATGCGGGGATAGTTCTTTATTTTTACTTTTGTATGCATTTTCCTTTCCCCTTTCCTATTTATCTACTTTTCTGAAAGATATGTCATTGAAAATTAGA